>VZRU01000258.1:229379-263944 GCA_013398155.1 Pedionomus torquatus
TACAAAGTATCTGTCCAACATATTCATAACAAAAGTTTGAGAAAATTATATTATTTAAACAATAAATAAAACATGTATTTCTTATTTAGTGGCATTCTTTTTTAAACACATGGTTCTGGAATTTTTTTTTTATGTTTTTTATACAAAAGAAGTAAATTTTTTTCTTCAAACTTTTCCCTCAAATTCTCCAATGCTATCATAAGGTGCACATCTTCATCTACTGGACCCTAACTGTTGAGAGCTGAAATCCCTAGATTAGCAGGACTACAAGAGCAGCTATATGTCCACTTTAGGGGTAGATATTCTTCAAAATAATATATCTCTTGCTTACTGATTAGCAAGAATATTGTATTTCAAATTTGCAGTCATCAAAATTCAAATTTAGGATGTACCTTAACAAGCTTGCAAAAGGAGTTATTATTTTAAATGACGCTCTATTTCCAAGAGGGTTTTTTTTTTCTTTTTTTTTCTTTCACCAATTCAGGAGGAAAAGCTTTATGGAATGTGAAATATCACAAACCTGAACTGTCCATTGGATTGGCTTCTAATTGTCTCTTCACTCAGTGTTTCCTACAATTTGTTTTTACTCAGCATCATAACTGAGTTCTGTCTCTCCAATGACTCAACAAAGAATGGAAACATTGGCATCATTGGGATCCTTCATATTTGCTCATCAGCATTTTGGGGATTTTTGTAGGCGCTTAACTTCTTCAAGTTCTGAGACATACTTGTGTGGCCACTTGCTTCAATTATGCTTCAAATATGCCACAATTTCTCTTCATTAAGTGATCCTGATGCCTAACTTTAAGGAAAATAGTTGCTATTGAAAAATGTGTAATACAATCATGGTCTAGAAGTGACTAGTTAAACACAGGCTTAAGTTCTAATGAATTTCAAGTGATGGGCACCTATATGTAATTCTGAGACACTTACACAGTGGTACTTAGCAATAGGAATGTGAGGTTTGGATCAGGTTGCCATTCTTTCATAAACCCTAAAATTTAACATCTAAAGCTCTTTTGGCTTCCCCTGACAAATCTATGGCTTTTTAATATGTAAATTAGGCCTATATAAACTTACTGACCTATTCTACTGGTTCTACACTTAGCACAGTCTATTCTGTGCTTGCACAATATAGATTGTTTATTTGTTTGTTCTTTATTTCGGAGGCTGATCACAAGTGCATCCATACAACAGTCCACAAGACAAACTGAAATGGACACCATTAAAAATCAGTGCTTGGTGCAGATTTCTAATGGTGATCTGAAAGAATGCTTGCATTCAGGCAACAGGCATCATTCTATCACTTAAAATGCAATATATTAAGTACAAGAGCAGAACACAAACTTCTCAAAATAATCATCACAGTGCTTCTTTCCAGGAATTCACTGGATCCCAGTGCTACTGTCATGCCATTTCATGAAATCAAGTTATTTAGCAATCATGGCAGGTTAAGTGAGAAAAGAAAGTGCAAAAGTAGTCTACTAACAAAAACTTCATTCACCCAATTGAGCAGAAGCTCAGCTCTTTTGAAATAGCTCAAATACAGTACTCAACCAAGAAGCCAAATCAGACTTGACTGCCTTAAACAGCTGATGCATTACCGAAAATTGTCATGTTAAAGTCCTACATAACATGAGCCAATGGTCAAACTCACCCGTGGTGCAATTCCTTTGACTTCGATGGAGCTGTGTTGGCAACCACCTCAGCTGTACTTGGCCCAGTGCCATTATTTATGCAAGGCTGTGCTGTGTGTCTTCTCTTGATAAATGTAGAGCTCTCAAAAATAAAGAAAAAAACATTCTTCAGTAATCACAAGAAGAGAAACACAGACACACAAACTGCAGCAGAGCAGATAAACAAGAATTTACAGCTGTGCTATATACAAGCACTTAGACGAAGTCTTTTCTTGTATTTTAAAGAAAGATTTAAAACTCATAAACAGCACAAGCTTCTTTCTAGTAAATGGACTACAATTTGAAGCCTTCATCTCTGCTTTGAGTCATAATTTTTCAATTAAAAATAGAAGAGGAGGGAGACAGAGACTGACTGACTTCCTATGCAGAGCTTCAGGCCCTGAGTTTAACAGACTTCAAGGGGTGCAGAATTTGCAAATATACAGTCACAGCTTTAAATTTTGAAATATTTACCACTGCTACTTTATATATGAAGTAAAGGAAAAGCTTCAAGGCTCAGAGAACTATGATTATCAGTTTACATTCATGTAACATGCCCATGAATTACGGTTACTAAGGGCTTTAGAAAGACTTTAAATATCAATATGAAGGCTCTAACCTACTATTTTACTGAATTGGTGTAAATGATCTCTATATACTTGTGAGGCAGTAGAAGGCACCAAACACCACATATAAATCAAACTGTGGCATCTGACTCTCAGAAGCTGACCAAGATGAAAGGAATATTGTGTCGACACACAGCCTTTCTGAGGAGCCTTAAATGCAAATTCCTCCAGAAGATCCATAAAGACCATATCTTCCAGTATCTACATGGTGCAGGTTTTTATAAACAAATCAGCCTGATGTGTGTATATATGTATGCCTATGTATGTGTATACATGTAAGATCAATTGACCTTTTTTGGTCACATTTATTTGAACCATAATAATTTACAAAAAAAATGATGCAGCTGGAATCAATGAAAGCATACTTACACATTATTCTTTTGTCTACTTAAAGACAATGGTTAACCTTGCATATTTGCATAGGCAATGAAACTGTCATGTCTTCCTGACATGGTCACCTGCTCATGATGAGAATTGAAAATATGCAGGGGTTGGTTTTTTTTAAATAAAATTAAAAAAAATATGAAAAGCACGTAAGTAGCTGAATACTTGGTGTTACTTAATAACTCATAAAACAGATAAATAAAGCAGATGGGGAAGATCAGAAGCCTGACAAAAAGTATTGCCATAGTAAGTTAAGATGAACATAGATTCTGTGAGAATATATGGAGGCACATTTCAAACACAGAGCAAAAAAAGGCATAAGGCAAATACTTACTGAAATCTGATGCCACTAAATAGCTTTACTGACTTCAGCAGCCTATTTCAGTGCTGTCTTAGTTTACCCATCTGCAAATATAATAAAGGCAGAACAGTTTATAATGGAAGAGACCTTTGGGGGTTATCTAGTCTAATCCCCTGCTCAGAGCAGAGCCAATTTTGAAGATCACAGATCCAACTTCAGAATTAAATCAGGCTTCTCAGGGCCTTACCCAGTCAAGCTTCAAGTATCTGCAATGGAGGAAAATCCTCAGCCTCTCTAGGAGGCTCCAATTCTTTAAGAAGCTGCCCCAATTCCTTACAAACATTTCTTTTCCCTGATGCAAATTGGAAGTTTCCTACATTGCAGCTTGTGTCCATTCCCTCTCATCTTGTCAGCGTGAGCCTCTAAAGAGTGCCTCTGGCTCTGTCTCCCCCACAATGTCTCATCAGGCACCTGCAAGCAGCCATAAGGGCTCCCACCCTCCAGCCTTCCCTCCTCCAGCTGGATCAAGCCCAGCTCCTGCAGCCTCTCCTCATATACCCTGTGTGCTCCAGCCCTGACCAGCATGGTGGCCCACCACTTGGATCCCCCCAGTACTTCAGCCTCTCTCTTGTTCCAAGGAGCCCCAAACTAGTCATGGTGTCCCAGGGTGTGGGCGGTCTCACCAGTGTCAAATAGAGGGGAAGGATCTCTGCCCTCAGCCTGTTTGCTGCACTCCTGCTAACAGTCCAGGACATGCTTGGACTTCCTTGCTGTGAAGACATGCTGCAGACTTGTGTTCAAATTGCTGTGCTCCAATCCAGCTGGCAGGACAGGGCGCTTGCCGCTGCTGAACTCCCAGAGGCTGCCTGCCGGCCCGTTTCACCAGCCTGTTGAGGTCCCTCTGAAGGGTGGCCTTGTCCCCCAATACATAGACCACTGCCCTCAGTCTACTGCAAATTTCCTAACTGTGCCCTCTCTGCCATCACCCAGGTTGTGAATGGAAATATTAAATAGTGTTGGACCTATGGGTCAGGGAGCAGGAGAAGCAGGGCTGCTCCACAGGGGAAAGATGGACCAATATTGAATGGTGGCCACAACCTGGGCAGAGTGTAGCCCTAAGGTTCTGATCAGGATCAGTTTGGTGACAGCAATAGGATCTTTTCACAGCCTGGTAAACATCAGAGAAGGTGATGTAGCAAGTCAGACCTAAAGTCAATTTGGGAAATTCAGTGCCTGGATGAGGGCAGCAGGAGCTTGGGGTGGGCACAAACATGGCATCATTTGGGTGAATTCCTCAGCTGAAATGGTACTCTGAGGCTGGAAAAAGAGTGTACTTGGCTGGAAGTTCCAGTGGGGCTGGTTGGGTAAATTAAGGCCTGTCGCTGTCCCCAGAGTCCTGATACCTTGAGGGACTGCAGTAGCGACCAGCCTCCAGCTCATCTTCATGGTGCTAGTTAGAACTTGGTGATCCAGCCAACTTTATCTTAACCAAGACAAGATATATTCTGAAGTATTCAAAGACTCAAAATAACTGCAGAAATTGGTAAGCTGTATTTATGTAAGAAAGAACTACAACTTACGCTTTTCTATTCTGCCCAAAAGATTTACTTAGCTAAATTCTCAAAATTTGAACTTTATCTGACGGAGAGTTCCTGTAGAGAGATGTCAGAGACCTTTTAGCAAGGATATATTCATTATCACAATATATTTACATTGCTACCAAACGGAAGATTTAAGTAGGCAATAAGAAACTTAATTTCATCATCTGATGTGACAATGAGTTGCTTCTTTCTATTTAAAAAGAATAAATGAGAAGATGGTATACTTAGCTAAAGAACAAATCTGTACTTGTGATTTTCTTTAGTTAAAGCAAAAGTCCCTTTCTTTTCTTAACTTCTGTATTGCTGTCCTTCACCAGATTGTTCACCTACACCATGGTTATGTATCACTTTCTTAACACAATCATGCTATCAGGACAATGTGATCACCTCATTTTTTTGGGGTTTTTTTTTGTTTTATGGAACGTGAAAGGGGCTAGCAAATGAGCCCAATGCTGCTACTGCAATGAGAATTTTTACTTCTTTTTTAAGTGGTGCTCTCCTTAAAATATCTAGGTAGCCAGGATTGTGTTAAACTGCAGATTGTTGTTAACAGAAATGTAATGTGGTCCAACATTATTTAGAAACAAAAGACCAGAAGTGGAGAGAAAAAAAGTATCCATTGTCCATCCCACAAAGTTACTGAAAGCAGCTCTTCAAAAAGAAGTATTAGGCTATGAATTGGGCTTTATAAACACTGATATTATGGCAGATGGGCAAGTAGCTTTAGTCTTTTTCCCAGGATCCAGCTTTCCCGACTGGCACTCACATAGCACTGCTCTCTCTTCTGTTACTTTCTTTCCAACAGCTTCAGCTCTAGCGATGCTCAGCTATTGTAAAAACAGATTTGTTTATTTTACCTCCTTTTTACTAAGCTCCTGGAGTGCTGCCTTGCTGTTAATATCTCTGACAGGTTTGATGTTCCCATTACATCAAATACATGCACGCTATTCTTCTCTATCTTCTGCAGACAAGAATGCAAGAATTTCACCCTAGAAAGTGAGCTGCTCTTGTGGTTGCTCAATACTATTAAACTATGGTAACATAATACTCTATAATCAAACATGCTTTTCTACTATATGAATTTCTGGACAGACTAACCATCTGTTTGTTTTTTTTTCACAGAAGTAGATAAATACACTTTTCAGGCTTTGTCCAAATACAGGNTTTATATTAATGTTGTGTAGCTTAAAAACATAAGACTGATATGAGACTTCCAGGTCTGTAAACTTGATTTCCTGCTACTGTTAACAGGGATGTCATACAATCCTGCTCAGAAATGTATCCAATTTCATTTAATGTAGATTTTCTTTTTTTAAAACCCCCATTACCACTGAAAGGCATACCTGAAGCTGACATCATCTTCTGATCTCCAGCCTAAATGTACTCAAAGACATTGAAAAATCTGTGTTTCTTTTACATAGTCCTTTCACTTAGCTCTCTGGTTTTATTCTTTTCACTCCTTTTCTTCCCTTTCCTCCTACATCAAGTGATATAAATAGAGGACTTTCCAGCCTCCTTTCAAAGAGAAAGGCTCCACCCAAAACATCTCTCCTTCTCTTATGTTTTATGGTTCACCTTACATGACTGCAGAAGACCAGGACTGTTTACCATATCCCAGACATGGTCTTCTCCTTAGCCAGGCAGAGAGGTATTAATGACTCCCTAAATCTTTTGGAAGTATTTTGCCTAGTGCACGTGGCTTTTCTGTGGCCACAGCCCAACTGTAACTGTCTCCTGTGTGTGCTATAGCTACAGTCAGACTATAAACCCCAATTCTGGTGAGAGGACGAAGTGTATGCTCAGAATTAACTGAAGCTGAGGAACTGCTGCAGCTAGTGGGGGGCTGAGGAGATTTTGTTAGTGCCTAGGCTGATGCTGGTTGAGAAAAGCATGTTGATGTAGTAGGAGAGTAATCTGTAACACAATATGGCTTTTACAAGTCAAGGTTCTTAAATTTCACAACAGCGGGTATAGAGTTACAAAACGTTAGATTATGCAGTTCAACAGTACTGCAAGTTCAAAACTGCCACCAAATACTGTTACCTTCTGATGGATGCCTGTCCAGTGGGCTGAGTAAAGCACATTGGTTTCAGCCCAATTCTCACCTGAAAAGTCATCTTCATGAAAATCTTCGCACTATAAATTTGCACAAAGTGGTAATTGTAGAAGAGACAAAGATTGAATAGGTGTTTTGCATCGCATCTTTCATGCCTGTAGGCAATCCATCCTAGTCATGGTTGAAATGTTTTGCTGAGAAGTAAAGACAAGGGTGTTTTTCTTCTCTCCCTTTACCTAGCTGTCTTCTGGAGAGGAACAAATAAAGATGAAACGCTTTCCAGACAGAAGTTAGACAGGTGAACTCATTTTGTTTCAAGTTCTTTTTATATGCTTGTATTTCAGAATATGTTTGCAGAAAGATATACACATTTTTCAAAATTGAAGACTGTTATTGAAGGTGTCACGTGAAAATTTTACCATTTACACACAAGAAAGCCTAACAGATAAGGGCAAGGGGGGAGAAGAAGGAAGGGTTTAACTATATCAACACAAAATAAAATTGTAGAAATTTCATTTACTTTTCCTCAGAGGTTAAACCCTGAGTATTGGCTTTCCAGTCTTTTAACACGCTTGCAACATTATTTTGTGCAGAACATTATACCTTACTTAGACACATACTCATTTCCAAGTCTGAGACTAAAATATAAACATCTTTGCCTCTTAAGGTGTTTTTAAATACCGATTAAATGAATATTTCATTGTCTAAGCATTTATTTGTTTGGTCAGCATTTTGTATTTTATATCTCTCCAGACACACAATTAAAATTCATGAGAACAGATGAAAGAAATGCAAAGGTTATTTGTTTGGGTCCCCTAGAAATATTACCCACAAGACTTTCATTTAAATTCATAAGGAGATCTTTAGTTTTCCAAATTTCATGGTTTGATTTCACAAATAATATGAGCAATTCCTCACCCAGTAGAACAATATAAAGAAAGAGGTAGAGAAATGTTTTACTGCTTAATTTTAACCCTTTGCTGCATCTTCTGTGTAGTTTCCTTCCATTCTCTTTACTGGCAACTAAATAGGAACCCCCTAAGATTGCATAAACCTTCCACTCCAACTTCTAAGTAATTAATCTGAAACATTTAGGATCCTAAGAGAGCAGGTGAGGAGAGGTAGTTAGCAATAGTGGTGCAAGGTTAGGACAAGAAAGCTTTTGAAAAGCAAGCAAGGTGTATAGAAGCTCTAGAGAAAGAGAAAATACTGAAGCAGAAATACAGTCTGTGTGCTAAAATAGACGAAAAAAAAAAAGAAACAATAAATCTGTAGCATTAAAGTGCTGTAAGAGAAGGATTAGTTCAAAACTAGGCTGAAATACAAAAAGCACAGCAAATAGTGTGTTTAACTGGAAAAGAGATGCCTGTTGACAATAGTGGTAGTTACACGAAAAAGAAAAGAAAATAAGATTATATCATGCTAACTGAAAGAAAAAAATGAACTTGGGACAAAAAAATAATTACCAACAGAAATTAGTGTGTTGATAAGGCTGCTACTCAAATGTGATTGTCTCATTGGCCTGTAAAAGAATGCCAGTATTAACAATAAGTCACACATACAATGAATGGCAAAATTATATGCAAACTTCAAGGTGAACTTTTTGAATTACAGAGCTTGTAAGGAGCTGTGGCAAGCTGACGTGCCAAGTTTATTAGCATTCAACAATCCCTGCATGAGTAACATTCCCTTTTGTACTGTGAATTCAAACTTTTACAGCTCCTAGAATGATTTTATTCAGAGTGCTGCGTTGCTGGGTTTTTAAAATTATTTTAAATGGACAAAAGAAATTGAAAAGTAAAGGACTCACAATATAAACACAAGCTAGCTAACAGGTTCCTTGTTAAGAACTGCATGGTGTTATTTCTAAATCCTGTTTAGAAAGTTGGAAGACAAAAATTTTCGACCTACAAAATTATTCCTAAATATTTGTCAGAGTGCAGATGAATGTATTTGCTAGGGGAAAGTATTCTGATTAGTATGAATAAAATCATCCTGCATACCTGAGAAAGTACATCCTCTATGTAGCAAGTGCCAACTGTTAATGCAGGAAGCACAATTTACTGCCCTTGGCACGAAATCAAAATCCATTTTGTGCCTAATTTTTAAAGAATTGGATTACCTGATCCACTTCTAAAATTCTTTAGGTCTTTTCCTTATAACAAGAATGAGATAAAACACTGAAAAGATGCAAAACAATTCTTTCAGGTACTGCTGCATCACTGAATTATACAAAAATTCATAAGTTATGAGATACCAAGCCAGTATCCTGCTCTTGTTCCATCTATATGTATCAAGGATTTTACAGAACATGGCTTTAAACCTTAATGCATTTACTGCAAAAGAGAGGCAGCAAGGGAGCAGGAAGACAATACACATTTCTTTTAGTGCAACATCCAGTGTGGTCTGAACGACGGCCACATGAAATATCTGCCAGTTTACTAAGTCCTATTTTCAGTGCTCTGAGCATACTATATGATGCTGAGCATTGATCTTTAGGACACTTCTGTGTTCTGAATAGGATTTATTTTGCCTGAGGAGTCTTTGGAGGTAGGCTATATATCAGGTCAGATTTACAAAGTCTATTTAGCAGGTTACGTCAGGGCTGATTTTGGTTGGGGTTTGATTTTGTACTTACTTACACTGATGACAACCTAATACTTCTTGTGAATCAAACCTGTGGGGTTAAGCCACTTGAACACTATTAGCTTAAGGATGCAGGGACTGCGGATTCCATATTATCTTTGAATAACCTGAGAAGATTATGGCCTGACAGAAATATCTGTTTCACTGCTTAGGCAGATTAAATTCAGTTTAACTAGTATACCTTTGTCTTTAATTCCTGCTGCAATTCATTACCTCAAATTGCGGGGTGTAATAACCCATTGTGCCAATTATACTTTTTTCATTTCTCTGTAATTCATCATTTTTATTTGATTTCAGGTATAAAATGAAAAGTACCAACCAACAAAATTACTTAGGACTAAAATGACCTGATTTCAATGAGGCCATTCATCATCAGTCGCAAGTCTTACTCTGCATAGATCCTACATACAGTTTCAATTAATAGTTTTACACAAGTACTGCTGTAAAACATACATTAAATACTGTGTCTGATTCTGAGGGCTGCCAAGTTTGAATTAACAGCAGTTGGTAGTCTTTCATGCCACTCAGTCTGGATCAGAAGCAGCACTGAATCAGCTCAATCAGACCTATTTAGGAAAGCCTCGACCCCAAAAGTCTTCAGGCATAGAGATGTCGTGCACAATTCTGCAGGAATACATTAAATAGCTGCGTCTCTTAGACTAGAAATGTCAGCCAGGCCATGCAGGGAGATGAAAAGAAACACTGAATAGGAGGAACAAGTTGATACCAATCATTAAATACTCTTTCATGATACTGTTTCCATAGATGCTAAATATTTGCAACTTACATTTCTTAATAATAAGGGAAGAGAAGCATCTGTAAGCAAGGGGACAACCTTAAATACAGAATTACCGACTGCATAGCACAGAGAACCCTTCCCTCAGTATTATTATAACAGACTCACACACAATTAACAAACATCTAGTTTGTTAATTTTGGCAGAGATTTGGTTTCTTAAATTACTCATGTTACCAGATCCCAATACAGATTCCTCATTTACAGCACAGATAACAAAGTATTTATCATCCTCTGCTGAGGTATAAATACAATTAATTAAGAAGCCCCCAAAAAGTTATATGAAAGGCAAACTGTGACAGGCAATACTGTACATATGCATGACATGTCTCCATTTCCGAAGTGTCTATTAAATATTTGAACATTACACTGCAAAAGTGAGATGCCATTTCTAGATGTGTACCAGCTAAATTGTGTTTCAATTCATCGGCTGAAGCAACTAAATACACCTATCACACCACAAATAGGTGTTCCCTTTATAAATAAAATCTTTTGCAATAGCATTCTATTCTGGTAAGCGGTTACAAAACATTAAATAAATAGCTATATCAAACACTTCTCTTTCTGCTTCTCTATAGATGAATACTTAATATTACACTATAAGGCGATAGTGAAGAACATATTTTAATTGCAATCACTGAGTAAAAAAAAACCCAAACTTTTTCTTAGAGCTACTGAATGCTCTCTGTAGAAACACTTTCATTTGTATCAAATAACTTGCAGCATCACGAAGCCCACCAGCACATCAATTACACAAAATATTTCTATATCAACATGTAGCAGCATGCTTAGTAACCAATGAATTAAGATTTTGTAACCTTACCTTCTAACATTTTTCACATGTACCAAAAGATGCTAAACAGAATAAGGTATATTGGACTGTCACCATTTAATATGATGGCCACAAATTTACACTGTGGCTGATTTAACATATTTTCTTCTATTTTCATGTGAGCTGTTCTGTCTCTTTTTAGCGATATAAATGAACACAATCTTAGTGCAAGCACCGTGCTGCATATAGATCAGATTTCATAGGTACCTGTAACTGTTACAGAATCAGAGAATCACAGAATCACCTAGGTTAGAAGGGACCTTTTAATATCATCTAGTCCAACGAATGGGGGGGGGGAAAGAAAAAAAAAAATCACCCAAATCATTCACACAAAAAACCCAACAACCATAAACAACACACCACACCACCCAACACTAAGCCATATCCTTGAGCACCAAGTCAACTTCTTGCTTGAATACCTCCAGGGATGGTGCCCCAACCACCTTCCTGGGCAGGCCGTTCCAACACCTGATAACCCTTTTCAGTAAAGAAATATTTCCTAATATCTAGCCTGAACCTCCCCTGGTGTTAAATTTGGCCAGTTTTTTTTTTTTTTTTCAGACAAAAAGGGAAGAAAAATAAGCATCTTCTCACAAAACTTGTAGTGGCGACCTATCAGATCTGGTGAAACTGTTCTCTTGACTTCAGAGACCACATGCAAATTCAGAGACACATGGAGAGGAGGAGAAAAAAAAGGGTTCAAATGAACAGCCAATGGTTAGGGTAGCCAGTTGAACCTGTTTTCACACATCCAGGTATTTGTGTAGTTTAAGACTATGAACCTTTATCTCATAGAGAGAAAATTTTAACCATGAAGCAATTTCTAATTCTAGGCTACACTCCACTTTTTGGAGGAGAAAAAAAAATCTAAAGCTAACTAATCTATCCAGTGAAAAAGTGTAGGTAGGTAAAGAAATCTTAACATGTATAAATATAAAACTCATCTTCTGACCAGTCCAAGTAATTCCTAATACTATGATGATCTATTTCTTAAATTCACATGTTGATGAAAAGTAATAATGTTCTGAAGATTGCACTCATGTACTCTGTAGAAGGTAAACCTGTTCTGATTGTGCAGATTGACCTGCAGATTGTGCTAGAAAGGCAGCTTGACAGCACCCTTTTATCTGTAACATGCCTATTCCCATTACTTTGATTGAAATGAGCAGTTTAGCTTTTTGTCTGTGCGACCCTTAGGTCAGCATATCAGAGTTGCAAAGCACAATGCACTTGCCAGAACTTGTAACATCAATGTCTCATGCATCAGCATTTCACTGCAGTCATCTGTCATCAACATTGTTTTTCCTCAAGTGTTCTCAAAATTTTTTTTGGTGCTATGCATGTGCTTGCATCACAGACTCCATGATGGTAGGTTACAGGGATACATGCTTAAAGGGAAATAAATAACCAATTGATGTCATGCAAGTTTTGTGGATTTTGATCAAACAAATGGAGGTGGTGGTGAAAACTGTCATCAAATTAAATAGAAGGATCAGAAAAGAGATCCACAACTTGAATATTCCATGTTGTTACAGGCAAGTGCAGAACAAGCATGCTGGCATGACATTCCCTTCACTTTAGTCAAACAGCATCATCTCTGCAGTCAACTGGCAGAAAGTTTATGTTAAGACCAATGACTTCAAACAACTTGCATATGCTATAGAAGTATCTGTGATAGTTCTAGACGCAGTATGTATGTTGAGATACAATGTGCCTTTTGGGGATCTCTGCAACCATAAAAGTGTTTGAATGTCTAGCCTAAGTAGACAATGCAGAAGAATTAGGCACCAGGACTGCAGCACAGGTTTGTTGGCTGATCCAGGCTAACTGGCAGGAAACAAAAGGAAAAAAAAAAAAAATAAAGCAACTTGAATCTTGCTGCTCTCAGATAAAACAGATTTAAGCTCTGGGTCTAGATTTGAGGGGATGGTCTAAAACAGAGTCTGTGCCAATAATTAGAAAATGTCTTCTATCAAGAAGCATTGATTTTCTGATCCTTGTTTTCCTGTATGAGTCTGAAGACACAACACATCCCCTTGATGCAAAGAAACCATTATTAATGCATGGAGGAAGAGGACGTGATATCTATTGCATGGCCTAAGCCTCACCATCCTGATTTATGAGCAGGAGTAGACTGGCTTTAACTAGAGCGCATGCCTATTGCTCATGTATAATAAAAACCAAACAAGCTCACTGACTACACTGATAACCTCAGAAAGCAGCTAGTAATGGATTGCATGAATCCATTCTAAAATCCTTTTAAATTCTGGTGCTAGCTATAAATACACGCTGTAAATTTTTATCTGAGGTTAAATATCTCTGGGAGTTTGTGTAGCTGTTGATATGGGCATAGCATTAGGGGTCTCTCCAAAAACATATTGCTAACCCATCACCCAGCTACATTCAATGAAAATCAATACTAAAAGCAGGTGTTAGTTTTCAGAGTGTTAACATTATCACTGACCTGTCATTGATCTGCAGCAAGTGTCATATAGAAACAATGCTCATCTAAAATTAAGAAATTCATATAAGTTTTATTTTCTTTGTAAGACATTCTGGGTAATCAGCACTGTTGTTACAACCATCTGTGTATTTATTAAGTGGGCACAAAAAAGATACTGGTAGTATTTATTTTTTAACTCTGCTCTAAGAGGGCACCCTAACCTAAAAGACACTAAGTGAATCTTTGAGCAAATTTATTTAGCCATTTATGTATGAACAAGTTCACTGGCCAACAATAGCTAATGAAAGTAAATGTTTGTGTTATGGATTTTGCTACTACAATGTTGCCTGTTACGAGATCATTTCAGAATGAAAGTTATAATATTCTACTATCTAAGAAAACAAGATCCCCATAATGATGGTGTGACTGTGAACAACATCCTACATTAAATTCTAAGATTCAAATGCCTCTAAAGCTCTATGTATGTGTGGTAAAATTTATGAATTTGAGGGTTAGTGTTTTGCAAAAGAGATAGTAAATACTCTTAACAGTGACTGATCTGTAACCCCTTCTCTGTGGTGGTGAATTTTTAAGTACAGTACAGACTAAATTTAGCTATTAGAAAATTGTTCACAAAAAAAATAAAAAATAATAATAAAAAAAGGATGTGTATCCAATTCTTTGTAAATTAAGGAAAATCTATTACACATTTGCTGCACTTCGGAGCACTTACAAATAATTAAAAGAACAAAAATTAACTGTAAGTTTGTAAACTCCCCAAACACAAGCTTCTATTGAATGACCTTTTGAATCACAAAGGAATCTTATACCTTTAACCCCTAAAAGTCAGTTTGCATTTTGTCTCTTTCATCCAAATCTTTCTAGATTTACAAGGTGCCTGACTACCCTTGGTGCCTTTAACATATATTACTGTTACTAAGGCGAGATGAATCACAATTGAGGTTTCAGGACGCTGGCAGATGACTGTAGACAGCAGCAGCCAAACACCTACTCCCTCAGCGTATATCTCAGCCTCTCAAAGGCACCACAGACTTTTCACTTTTCTCCAAAGTGTTAATATGAGAGATGGGACATTAGAGCTGATGGACTATTAGTGCTATCTAGTCCGTAAAATCATAATTAAGAAAGAAACACTCACTCAAGGCAAACAGAAGTGGTAAAAATAGAAGGCTTAAGACCTTGAAACACTTAAAATAGCTGCACATTAAATTATTAAACTAATGTAAACTTTTCAACCATTTCATAATGTGAAATTGACAATATCTGGACAGGATTAAGAGGAACAAATAATGACCTTTTTTTTCCCCACCCCTAAATGGACTTCCCCTACTTGTAATGATTGAATTTCCCATTTGGCAAGAAGGCTTCCAATATAAAGAATAGACTTTTGAGGGTATTATTTGAGGGAGAAGTACTGAAAAAGATCCACTCCTTGGGATTTTTCCAAGTGAGCTCTCCACATTGTAATACACAAACTTAGAAAGGTATACCTGGAGGAATTACTTTGTTTTCCCAGTCAGGTATTAGTCAGCATGAAATGCTGTTTCAGTAGTCCTCAAAAATCATCTCAAGCTCCTCCAGTTTGTTACTTGTCAGCAATTTTAAGATGGAGGATGATACACCAAAGTTAACGGAATTAATTAGGTAGATAGTAATTTGCACCTTATAGGACAAACAGGATAGAAAATAAAAAAAGACAATATTCAGAGACTTTATAGTATTATCAACAGGTAGTATAAAATGTTGGATAATATGCACCTCAAGCTTGTATTAAGCAAGAAATGATGTCTTCTGAAGAAATTAGGAAATGTTTTCAAACATGAAAAGTTTACTTTAAGAGTATTTGATGGTTGGCCAAGAGAGTAATGATGAAAATCAGTAACTAGTAAACACACAAGATACAGTAGATGAACATTAGCACCATTTATAATCTATATTTAATTAAAATAAGAAATATATGAAATAATTTGAAATAATGGGGGCAGAAAAGAGACTTAATTAGCGGAACAGATACTAGACTTTTACTTTTCTTCTTCTGATTTAGGTTTACCACTACCAATTTGAGGGATGCCAACTCTATAAAGGAACCTAGTGGAGAACGGCTTTTATTAGGAATCTAAATTTCCTATATGCACGCTGGAAGATGATCAAGGTCTCATTCTATAGATGTAACACAGACTCTTTTACACTCTTCAAGTATGTAGTCCAACCATATTTTGTGTATTGGTATTTCTGGCTACATGACTATCTCTAGAAAACTGGTTCTTTACTGTTACCTGGGCTGTGTGCAGTAAACTAAGGACAGACTGGAACCAAGAAACAATGATATTTAATGCATTGATCCTGTGGTAGCACACTTTTCTCTCCTGTCTGCATTTTCCCACCTTAAATGAAGACAAGAGGATTCACGTTTTTGTAGTATCTTGAGGGCAATATACAAGTGCTATATGGTTGTTAATAAAATGTCAGAGAAAATATCTTTTTCCTTTAAATATTTATACCTAGGGAGACAGACTTGGTGAGCCAGAGACAGTGTGCATAGATGGGACCGACTGAAAGAAACAGTCATGCTTTTAGGTTCCAGCAGATCTAGTCTCCAGCAGATCTGATAGCCAAAATTTTCTAGCAAAATGCAAGTTAAGCACAGGCATTATTCACCTGTTTTTAGGTTTAGTTGTGCTGCATTCCTCTGACCACCAAGAACTGGTGTGGATTTTTTCTCTCAGATAGCCTAATAAGAAATACTAAAAAGAAATTTTGTTATGCAGTGGATGCTGTTCCATCTTCAGGCCATTATCACAGCTAAAAAGACAACTGACTTTTACATATTCATCATCTCCATGAGTCTGATTAGAAATTCAGATGGAGATGTCTAGAAATCAACAAAGGATAAACAAAAAGATAGATGACTGTGTGTCTAGTTTAATTTCAAAACAGATGTGCCAATTTAACATCCTGTGTCTAAGTTTTGATTAAACACTGAGTACCTGATGTTTTCCTCAGCCTATAATTTAGCAAATAGGAGATAAAGTCCTTAAATTAACTCTGCATTCTATGAGAGCTTTGGGGTTTCTTGTGTGTGTGGTTTGTTTTAAGGGTAAACCTCAATCATTTTTTGATAAGCCGATATAGCTTCTTTACATTAGACTTGAAAAACAGACAAACCCAAATAATTCATAAAAATTCCTCTTAGGTATACATCTGGAAAGAGCAAATAGTCCATCTTAAGTGCTCCTTACAGCATTATTATCCCAAAACAGACTTTTCTGTGATTGATTTGGGACTGTTTATAACAAACATTGAAGCCATTTGTTCAGCAGTAGGATATTGCATTTATTTCTTCTACCCTAACCCCCCCTGTTATATTATGAAAAGGGTGAGCTTGCATCACAGAAGGAAATGTGCCTGTTTTTTTTTCCCACTACACGATTTATTCTCTCATTGATTTATTCTACTTGAGGGCAAACACATTGTGCACAGCTACTTGTGATGCTGTGCCACTGAGATAGCTGCTCCTGAGCATGTGATGAAATTGTTGATGTTGCTCTAAGCGTCAATGCTTGCCCTCTAAAGAGAAAGTTTTTGTTTTTTTGTTTTTTGTTTGTTTGTTTGTTTTTTTTAATTTCAGGGCAATTATGTCTGATTTCCTTACATATTCTGCACTTTTGTTCTTAATTGACTAACGTGCTGGACTACTTCAGATGCCACCTATAAGGTAAAATTGATTTATATGCAGAGTCTTATTCTGATTTGTAAATAGAATTCCAGTGACTGTTCTTCTTTTAGACTGTTTTTATGTGCACATACATATGTACAAAAATATATGTATACCTATATAAAAGCATATATCTGTGTGGTTTTTTTTAACTATGAGAATGACCTGATTTGTGCAAAAGGTCCAAGTACTGCAGTGCTTGCACTGAAACAGTCTAGCCATTGCATTGTAAATTTATGCATTCATTTCACTGTAGACAACTGCATGGCACCACTACACCAATAAATTCTCTAGTCAAGGGAAATAAAAAAAAAAAAGAATCCAGTTGGTATAATCTAAGCAAACACATCCCACCAGCATTAAGATGTATTAATAAAAATTAGAAGTCTCAGGAGATGAGAAATTTTGGTACATACTTCCAATGGTTAACTCTCATACCCCCTTTAATAGACATCTGGAAAGAAAAATATGTTAAAAAGTAGAAAACATTCAGATTACCACTATGGTTGTGTTTATTTCCTCATGGGGTAACTTCCTGTTCCCCGTACATATGTCTAAAGGATCCTGGGCCATTGCTGAGGCTTCTTGATGCTAATTAAATACAAACAACGAGGGGAGCCACAAGAGAAGAGATTTGCATCCATAAGCAGAGAGAGGCACACAGCGCACAAGATCTTACAAAGCTTGCCATAAATAAATATTTGAAAGACACTAGAATTGCTCTATCTATCAATACATTTCCTTCTCAGAACTGAACATCTATGAATCATGAAGGCTAGTGCTATTGCAGGCATGACCTGATAAACTGGTGGAGATAATATAGGCTTCTAAAAGAGAACGCTCTCCAGAAAGTTACTTATTTGCATGCTGAGCGCAGAACCGTACTCAAAATGAGAGGCGTAAGAAAGGGAGCATGACATGGCTAGGGAAAAGGTGTTAAAATTTTAGGGCTTAACTGTATGCCAAGATTTAGAAAAGGAGCTAGGAAGCAGCAGGGAAGGGAAGTGGAAAGGAGGAAGAGTTTTCGTGACTTTTGCTTTATATTCACACAACGAAGCTCTTCTGAAACAACCAGTTGGAGAAAAAAAAAACACAAAACTGTCTGCCCTGAAATTGGGTCATGGCAATTTCAGCACGGGTGGATTAGGAAAGAAAGGCAGGAGACAGAAGTTGGGAAGGCATGTACAAACATATCTGTATTCTGCTTTCAAGTCTGCTGCTGGCAGTTCTCCTGCTGCTTCTCACTCTGCATTGCTTCTCCCTGGGACTGAGCTGCCTGCTTGCCCATGTCCTCTGCTGCTCCCACCCGTGTGCCAGTGCATAGGTCAGAACTCTCTCTGTCTGCTCTTACCACGTTCTAGGAGTCATGACTCCTCCACAGAGTGATAGGTGGGCCAGAATTTACAGCAGGATGACAAGTCTGTATATTATGCTGACATTTGTGTGTAGGTATACTTTAAGTGTGCTTTAAACAGCAAATGGTGGCATGCTTAGGTACAAGCTTCTATGTACAAATATGGGGATGATTCTCCCATGCCACAGCTAAGGGAAGAAAACTCAGATAGAGATTAATTTTTAAAAGCACAGATGAAAAGAAAAAGGGAACTGTTATCAATTCTAGAGACCTTTCTTATTTTGAAAATGTAAATTTCTGCCTTGTATCTTCCTCCTTAGGAGTGTAAATCAAAGCCAGATAAAATATTGGTACTGCTAATAAAACTAATCAAACTATGGATTTAATGAGAAGGAAATTATTAATTGATTTTAGATTCTGACATTGGTATTTGACTTCATCACATCAAGCAATATCTTTGTGAAATGTTTATTAGCTCATTTACCCTGGCTTAAGTGAAATTATACACTATCCAGTTGAGCTGAGGATGTGATACAAAACAGAGGTAAGAAGTAAGCAACAGATAAGAAGAAGAGAGAGAACTAGCAAGATTGTAATCATAAGGAAACCTGCTATTCAGAAGTGCAGTCACTGTTTCAACGTAATACTGTCAGGGGGAGACCCTAGCACATCCTGGAGACATGAAACTTCTGCTCTGCCGCAGGATACCCGAGGATCAGCACAGAGAACAGACTTCGGTCTCTGATCAGATTAGGCCTCACACTCATCAGAAGCATCTCTTCCTTAATGGAGTTTGTCTGTAACACAGCCTAAGAGGACTATTATTAAAAGATTAGGCTGCCTCCATCCTCTCGCTTAATTAATTTTTCAGTGTAGAGGGGAAACTCCATGGTCCCCAGCCCATTGCTGATACAACATAATATACAGTATCTGATAACAGACTAGTCAGCCTCCATGGACATCTGTGTATGAGCAAATCATTCTGTAGCCAGTTCAAGACCAGTCAAATAATGGACACGTTAAAAGCTGGACCAAGCTAGCCAGGGAAAAGGAAAAAAAAAACACACTGGATTCTAGTCCTTCAAGATGAAAATAAAACCAGCTTGCTTGAGAAAAGGGTCTTGTACTAGGACTTTCCTTTTACAGAAAGTGAAGATTTATTGAAATGAACTTTTCACTAAAAATCTTTTAAAGGAAAGTTTAGTCTAAGAAAACTTTTATGATGTTTCTGGATGGAATTCTGTACTGAAACAAAGCAAGAGTGTAGGCAGGGTTGAATGAGGTACTGCATGCCATCCTCAGCCAACGACCCTGTTGTAAGAGGGTTCATTTATGAATCAGGTTATGCCATCTAAGTCCTGACTCTAAGAAACACCGAGCTGGGATTTAACTTTTCTTTATCTTCACAGTCTCAGGTGATTTTTTTTTCTACTAGATTGTTGTCTCTGACTTCTCACAACAAACTGAAAGGCCTTGGCTTCCTCCTGATTTAGCATGAGGACGTTTTGGAAAGCTTGAATCATTTTATCATGCTAGCAACCCTTTCACTATGGCTTCCTAGCCAATATATTTCATTGTGAAACAGCAGGGAAGGAGAAAATAAGAATCTCTAACGGCTCAGCATCAACCCAGAGAGAATACAAAGCTACATGGTGTGCCAAAGTGAGGAAAAAGAGATTTCTGTCCTTGTGAGTACTGGCCTCATTTTTTTAAATTCTAATTACTCAAGTGGATTTGTTGAGGTACTTGCAGGTGAAACATGAGATCTGAATTATGACAGGTAACCAGACAGACATTCAAAGCCACATATAACTCAAAGATGAAAATGCTTTTAATACTGTGCAAGGAATAAAGAGGGCTTGAACTTTAAAAGAAGGTACTTCGAGGATGGGGTGAAGGGCAAAAGAAAGGATTAAACAGCACTTTATCATCAAGACTAACAGAATGGTGCCAGGTTGGGTAATCTTTGGAAAAAAAATCCCATTCATTATGAGACTTTTACTATCCATCAGCAACACACCAAAGAATACCTACTATATGTACTTTGTCACCTTTTTCTTCTCTTCCCCCAAAAATAACTGTAAGGATTTGTTTTAAAAAAGTCCTTGCTGATGCATTTTTATGAGAAAAGGAGTTGTGGAAGGAAAGCCATAGAATCAGAAGAAGGGAAAGTTGATCTTAGGGATATTACATTTACCTGATATGTGACTTGCTCGTAGCGACTAAGCAAGTCAGTAAGAAAGCCACTAGACAAAACCATTAATTTAGTCTATGTATCAACAAGAAGATAATTGAACTTCCACCATTGATATCACACTAAGTTCTGGGTCACAAGCTACTTCTATGTATTAGCACATTGTTAGAACACCAGTAAGTCAAAATTGATAAAATGGCTAATAAGGCTGAATTATTTCCCCAATGACAGCAATTTTACCCGAAACTATACATGGCTAATGTCCACAGCTGAGCACAGCTCCTTTCAATCCCATATTGCTACTTTATCTACACAGATAGGCCCTTGTGAAAGGGTTCATCCAATGAGAAGATCTGTCAAGCACAAAGTTTTACTGAATCTAATAAATATTTGCAATACCTCATAGGTAAGAACATCATTAATCTTGATTAGGGCCTTAAATCAAGCACTTGAATCTTTCAATTTATTAGTCGCCCTTCTTCAGTCAAAATTATACTATTTTCCTACCTCGGAAGGCTATTATGAAGACATATACATTAATGTTTGAATATTCTCAGATATTAGAGCAAAGGTTGAACACAGAAATTTGTATAGAAATGTATATCTAACGTAAAAGCCTTTCTAGATTAGTCAAAATTCACTGACAGCTCTGGTGCTTATAGTTCTGCTCTCCTCTGCAAAGGTAACTAAATTAATCTTGCAAGACACATAAAAATATTATTGCTAAACAAATGGTACTACAGTATATTAAAATTTTACTTTTTTGCCATGAAAAACCTGTAATGTCTTAGTGATATTTTTATCTTCTTTATCCTACTATGTGTTTGTCATTTGTGCCAACTTTGCTTTTTAAATTTCAAAATATAAAAAATCCGGAGTCCTCTAAAAAGCTGCTTGTTCCATGTGTAGAAAAAGGCAAAGCCCACATACATATAAAATTTTGACAGCCTTAGTACAACACAGTGGGCCTACAGGATGAAAACTTTTTAAAGAAGTCGACTTTCTCTCCCATAAAAAAAAATTATTTATGCAAGAATACAGGGAGAACCTCTTCCCACATTAAACACAGGTCACTGTAGAGGAGAGAGTGTTCAATTGAAATGCTAGGATAACAGAAGCATTAAAAATTGTGTCTGTCCTATATTAAAAATTTATTCTATTTTCCTCCTTGGGAGGAAAAAGACCAAACCTGAACAAAAAAAACTTCAGCAGCTGAAGGAGCAGACTTGAACAAAGTTCCAGCAAGTAAGTTTTACCAGAAATTCTTTTTTGTTTTTATTTTTTGTTTGTTTGTTTGTTTGGGGTTTTATTTTATTGTTTGGTCATTTTTTATTATTTTTGGTTTTTTGTTTGTTTGTTTCTTGATGGTATAAGTTTAATTTGACAAAGGACACTTTGACAATGCAGAATTTCAAAATACATGCTTAATGTATTAAGCAAATACAAATTACAAATCTGCCTTCAATTTTACTTTGTTCTGAATTATAACTTCAATGATATTCTTCAGCTATATTTTAAAGTATACCTTTGCAACTCTGATTGCTAGAAATATTTATATTTTTTTTAAGTATATGTTCTCATAAAACTTTAATCAAACTAGTTTTGGAAAAATGTAAATTAAAAAAAAAAACAACAAAAACTTTATGGAATACTTGCAATGAAACTTCAGAACTACACACTTCCAATCTTCCTTCTGAGCATTGAAACTTCTTAGATCTTTGACTGAAACAAAACAGGTTAGGGAGAGAATGCAAATAAGCAAGGAAGCAGAAACAAACATTCACATCAAAAAATACCTAGTTCTACTGATGACTAATTTTTTTCCTGGATCCACAGACCTAGTTGTAGTCTTCCATTGAAATGCTTTCTGACATAAGCTACCCATTACATAAGCCATACTTTTTCTGGAACAAAACTACCCATTTTATAAGACAGAATCATAGAATGGTTAGAGTTGGAAGGGACCTTAAAGATCATCGAGTCCCAAAGCCCCCTGCCAAAGTTGTTCAAAGCCCCAGCCAGCCTGGCCTTGAACACTCCCAGGGATGGGGCTTCCAGAATTTCTTTGGCCAACTTTTTCCAGTGTCTCAGCATCCTCACAGTAAAGAATTTCTTTCTAGTATGTAATCTAAATCTGCCTTCTTTCAATTAAAAAACATTATCCCTTGTCCTGTCACTACACTCCCTGATAAAGAGTCCCTTCTCCATCTTTCCTGTATACCAGAGATACTGGAAGGCTGCTATGAGGTCTCCCCTGGGCCTTCTCTTCTCCAGGCTGAACAACCCCAGCTCTCAGCCTGTCTTCACAGGAGAGGTGCTCCACCCCTCTAATCGTCTTTGTGGCCCTCCGCTGGACCTTTTCCAACATGTCCTAGTCATTCCTGTTCTAAGGATTCCAATGCTGGACACAGTACTCCAAGTGGGGTCTCATGAGAGCAGAGTAGAAGGGGAAAATCACCTCCAGCTTCTTTTGATGCAGCCCAGGATATGGTTGGCTTTCTGGGTTGCCAACATGCACTGTCAGCTCATGTTGAGCTTCTTATCCACGAGCACTCCCAAATCTTTCTCCTTGGGGCTGCTTTCCAGCCATTCTCCACCCAACCTGTATTTGTGCTTGCCATGTCCCAGATGCAGGACTCTGCACTTGGTTTGGTTGAACTTAATGAGATTTGCACTAGCCCACCTCTCAAGCCTGTCCAGGTCCCTCTGGATGGCATACCTTCTCTGCAGTGTGTTAACCACACCACACAGCTTCTTGTTGTTGGCAAGCTTGCTGAGGGTGCATTCTATCCCACAAGTTAAATAGTTGTGCAAGTTAGGTTCAAGTTAAATGAAAAAAACAGGCTTAAAGTTTCTGTGTGCAGCCAAACTGGACACTCATGTATCAAAACAGTTAGGATTTTCCAGCTCTTCTAGCTAATGACAGATAATATGATCGAAATATAACTTATGTACAGGAAGGGACTCATCAAAACATCAACATATGCATACTTTCTCCCTCCAGAAGGGGTTGGAGAGAGACTTCATCCTCTACTGCAATAAAGCCGGACATTATAGAGCAAGCTGTGCTTTATTGTTTTTTTTTTTTTTTTNTTGTTTTTTTTTTTTTTTTTTTTTTTTAGGTTTTTTTTTTTTTTTTTTTTTAATTAAGTTTAGTGTAAGTCATCATAGACAATTCCCTCCTTTTATCTTCATTGGAAGAAAAGATAGCTTTTAGTTGTTCGTGTCCCTAAATTGGCAGGAACACTCAGAACTTTTAAAAGGCATTATAGACATGTTCTCAAAGCATTTTGTTTCCTTAGTGTCCCAGTTGAACATGCTACACACCTAACCATTTTGTCAATGAATCTTAAGTTTACCAGTGATAAACTGATAAGAAATCCCCAATATTTTTCATTAAGTGCTCCCTTTAGAGATGTGTTTAAGAGAAAAGAGATAACCGTGAATGCCTTTGTAGCCATGCTATCATTCTTTGTTTGGATAGTTGTGGTTATTTATAATTCTGAATCATTCATGTATACCCACTCTGGTAAACCATTTTACACATAACAAGTTTCAGTGGATTATTTTTATTGTTAATGGAAAAAGGTCTTGTTAAAGGATTTTACTGTGCTATTCAATGTGACTTGCCAATGAGAAGCAGATAAACCAAACCTATTCTGTATAGAGTATCTAAAATCATTTACCACTGTACACGAGAATTTAATTACCCCCTAGTTTAAATTTACTTTTTTTTTTTTTTTTTTTTTTTNTTTTTTTTTTTTTTTTTTGCAATTAATGTAACCCTCTTGAGGTGTATATACCTATATCAAGGGAGAGACTTTAATCATACAACATAAAGCATTAAAACTAGGCATTATTATATGTTAAGCAACCAATTAAGACATTTATAAATGGATAATTGTATCATCATTGCACTACATAGGCAGCTAGGACTTGGCAAAATTCTGACTTCCCACCCTGCGGAATAATGTGAAGACAGGCTAATCCTAAAATTAAATGCCAAAGTAATAAATTCACAAATACATATGTCCTGAAAAAAACATTTGTCTTCAACCCTACTGTTTTATCAACTCTTCCCACAGTACATTAGTAGCATGTAATTGTTGAAAAAATGAAAGACCACCCAAAAACTTTGATAGAATTGCCCCCTCACAGCACAGCAGGATTAATTAGACACACTCCTGGTGACTGGCTGCTCTACTGAGCAGATGTTTGACTCCCTACTGAACTGTAGTGGCATATTGTCCACTTAGTTACTCACTAAATAAGAAAAAGTAACTTTTCTCAGGACAGCTCAGAAGATACTTTTAGCTTCTGTGGACTATAAACCTAACCTAACTCTCACTGACTTCAAGCTTGTCTTCTGTTAATGTCAGTTCAACCCAAACAAGTGCCCTGTTTCAGGAGGTACCTGTAAGCTAACCGAAAACACTCACTTCTCAAGCGGCTGAAACAGTTTGAGACACCTGTTAAAAAAGAGTAATGCTGTGAGATGGCATTAGCCCTTTTTATTCCTGCAACAGTCTTTGGGAAAGGCAACCCAATCTCAGAGATGAAGATACTGAGCAGAACTGGCCCTTGCCTGAGGCAGAATCCATGCCGGGGGGCTCTACCATGCATCATCCCCTGATGCTATCTATCCACCCCAGTCCCAAACCCGCTGCCTTCAAACCAGCCAGCCAGCTGCCAGCCAGGACAACTATCTTGGCTCACTGAAGTGCAGTGTAGCCCTGCATGTCTTTGAAACCTAGAGAGGTTTTGAAGCCTGGAACTCGTGCTTTTAATCCTGTTTTTATTAATTTCTTAAATTTCAGATCCAAGCCATTTTCATCTTTGGTCTCTCTCTTTTAGGTTCAGATGTACAGTCAAGAAATTAAGTACTTTGACAAGACAGCTTTGCAATTAACCATTTGAGTGAGTGAAGAATTATGTCAGAGCATCACATTCGCTTCAAAAGAGTGCAGCCTGCAATACAGAGCTTGTTAAAACAACAAGATTAGTCTTTTTTTTTGTTAGATAAAAGGATATTTTCATGTTGGTCTGGATCACCTCTGTGTTCATATTGATTCAGATCTCTTTCTTTTCCCCTTCTGACTTTAATGAAAGGAGAACAAGGCATTTCAGATTTTATTACCATGGTCACTGCTGAAATGTGGATTAAATTAGAGATGTGCCAGTGCTGGCATTTTAACAATCATTCAGACAGCTATGGAACCACTACGGACATGTCAGTCTCTTCTCTCTGCTTAACATCTGCTTCAATAAACCCAAATCAGATGCTGCCTTGCAAAGTCCACAGTAAAGCAGATGAACTTAAACCAAATACCTTTCTAAACCACCTCTTATTAAGGACAGATCTATATAAATGTGGATATATTCATAAGAATCTAAGCTTCCCAGACCAAGCAGTGCTCACTGTTACACAACTGTTATCTACAATAGTCAAGTGCATCAATTTCTGAGCCACTCAGTTTACAAACGAGGATGACACAGATGGGAGAGTTCATTACAGTAATTTCCTGTTAAGGTACTAGCAGAGTTGAAACACCTTTGGGTGTATATGTGCACATATGCATCCCACCTTCTGCTTTCTTAAACCTAATCTCATTTTTTGCGACTATCCCCTGTCTCCCAGAAGTACGATAAATCAAAATTTTAAATGTCAAATCACAATACATCACTGATAAGGAAACTTTTGGAAGAAGGGGTGAAATATTCACCTTACAGCATCAGGGAGATAGTATTAAAGTTTATTTGATTTGGTGTCATTTACTACATATTTATCTACACCTCTTGCTTATTCTTATTATGTTCTTCGTACATGGCTTTTATTTATTTATTTATTTATTTATTTTAATGAAAATTAAACCCCTGTGAGAAGTACAAATGACCAAAGCACTGTGCACCAGAAATTCACCTGCAGCTGTCCAAAGAGGTAGCTGCAATATTGAATCATCCTTGTGACCTACAGCAAGGGAAAAAAAGCCAGAGCACTATTGACAGGCACAGGCAAGCAGGAGAGGCCACAGAGATTGACAATATCATAGTGATTCCTCCAAGCCACTGGGCAAATAGTTACAGCCACCGTGAGCAACACACAGTAACAAATCTGTCTGCGTTAGCAGCAGGAGCTCAGGTCATTCCTGAAAGTTTCAAAGGTGGCAAACATACATTCAGAGTAGCACTGAGCTAAATGCATACATCCACACAGGAACAGGCTGGCACACCTCTGCCTCACCAGCTAGTGGAGGAAAACAGAGAAGTCCAAGCTGAGTTTGGGAAGGTAGTATGGGCAGCTGTCAGAAAAGACCTATCTGTAGCTCCATATGGGAAAATGCAAAGCACTGCTTTGCCACAACAGACTGGGTAGGAGTTTGCCTTAGCATTTCTCTCCTGGCAAACACTGGGTGTAATTGTGGTTACCATGTGCTGGTAAATAGCAACTACCCTAAGAAATAAAAAGCCTTTTTTAAACCAAGTATCCAAAGGGAGGAAACTCCCCCGACCAGCACTGCCATTTGAATTCAGATATTTCTTGTCCCTGCATAATTTTCTGTGCATTTCCAATTTAAGTGTCACATATGAATGCACACTTTTATACAGTGACCATAATACTTTGCAATCATCAGAGATTGATTTATCCCTCCTTTTTAATATGGGCTTTATACTCGACATCCTCATAAAGGTTGGTGGCAAATTGCTGCAGTTAGAAAAATATGTTGCCATAAATTTTGAGACAGGGCAAAGAAGTGTTAGCAGCAATTCTGTGGTGCTATAAATACTCACTTTTTTTTTTAATATTATAAAAAAGTGGAACAAGTAATTTCCATCCAGGGAAAGGTTTATGAGAGCTGGGAGGACTTCAGCATGTTTTTCTCAATTCTGCTCTGATGCCTGAGTAATGTCCATGTGTTTTCACTAACACAACTAACAATTATGGACCTCTCTCTAATGAGCAACACAGTGAGATATTAGAGATGCCACAGGAGGAAGCAGATAGTGCAGGAGGTCCCCAGAGCAGTGCTGTTACCCTTGTAGGTACTGTGCTGTACTAAGCAGTCCAAGTATGGCAACATGGTGAATTGCCTACATTGTTCCTCCTTCTTGTCCTGCACAGGACAAAGATGCATGCAGTGATAGCCATTGGCCTAAGCCATCTCAACGTTTTGACTTTAATTCTCTTGAAAATTGAGTTCAGCCTCCTTAAAGCTGGGTGGTGCTCCAAGTATTTGTTATGCTGAGATGGATGGAAATACTCAACCCTTCTTTATATTTTTAGCATGAAATAGGAGGGAAAGATTTTATTTTTAATAAAACTCTGTCAAACCTAAACACAAGAGATTTCCAGAAGAATATCTTAAGAAAATTGCTCAGGTCTGGAAGTTCTGGGCGTGGGGAAGAAGACCCTCATGACTCAGAATCAGGGTATTCACTTGGTATGACCTAAGCCCCAGTGTCTAACCATTATCTATTCTCCACATCCTAGACAAGTAGCCCAGCCACCAAGCTGTTAACTCTTCCTGCATAGCTTTAATCTCCCAGTAAAAACCTTTTAAACAACCTGTTTTCCTTCTGCTTTGGATAGGGAAGTTTTCTGACACAATCAGTGTTCCACCCATCTCTGTGGATGATGTGCCCAGTGATCATTAAGAAGTCATACGATTGAACTAGCCATTAAGCTATATTTTTTTTAAAAAAAAAGTCCTTACAGGACTATTGAAAGAACATTACTTACCTTTACAATCTACAAACATCTAAGGGACCGAGGGAGAGCAGGAAAAGACAGAGCTCGACACCAAGAAGAGAAGAAACTCCTCTCTTCTTTGTTAAAATCCTGTACCTAAAGAAAGCAGGAAAAGCTTGGTGGGAAAAAGTACCAAGGCAGTTCAAACATTTCACACTTTCTCAGATCAGTTAGCCCTACTTGGCTAACACTTTCACAAGGTGTTAACCAGTTACAAGGACAAGCGTTCTTGCCCTCTTAAATGAGAAATGTTCCAGAACAACTTTCTTTCACCTTCTCCCATATGGCTCCACAGCTTGCTAATCAGACTTTATATGATCTTGCAGGGTGGAAGCAATTCCTATAGCTCATTACTGTGCCTTGTTTGGGATGTAGTTTGATCAAAACTAGAAGATAATAGGGGCAGGCTTTCCAATTCTGTCTTTTGAGAAACACCTGCTAATGGAACTTTGAAATCTGCATGCTAAAAATCATACAAGACAGCTTTTCAGCAATGATGAGAATAATGAAATAAAGGTAAAGTAAAATGCTAGAGGTAAAGTAAAATGTTAGTGCTATAAATATAAAGCCAGAGTGCTCCTCTTGTTTCCTCAAGTTCTTATCTCCTCAAATAAGACAGAAAGTAAGTGTAACTAAAAACATGGTGTCCTGATTTGAGATAAAACAGAACCGATTTTCTGTTCAGTAATTTTACTTTTTTAGCTGGGTCTCTCCTAACTAACTCAACTCTGAAATTAACAGCACATTGTTCAGAAACTGTTCACTCCCACAGTGATGAGACCTGATTATACCAAGAAATGGTATGCAGAGAAGCCCTTGCTTATACTTACTGCTATAACAATCAAGGTCAGGTAATTTCATTATTTGCCTCANCTGTGACTTTTCCCTATGCCTGCTGGCAACACGGTTGTCACCTGGGAACTTGATATGTTCTTTTATATATTGTATCTATTTCATTTTTTTTTTTTTTAATTTATTTTAGTTTTAATACTTCATTAAAGTAGTTTAATGTGTTCTAAACTCATAAATCTCCTTATCTCATCCTCTCCTCTCTTTTTGGGGAGGGGGGAAGGGCCATCTGTCAGTCTAGTTTTGGTAAATTTGGCTGAAACCATTACATGTGGCAAAGTGATTGGACACCTGAAAAAAATGTTGCAACAAGTAAATACCAGTTTATGGGCATATTCAAGCATTCACATTCTTCTTTTGTTGTTGCTTCTGAAGTCCTCCTCTGCAAGAGACAGAAATCCCCACAAAAGTCAAAAATCAAAAAACCTTTTCCCCTTGAATGCAACTGCAGAGTTAGCAAAGCTTTTGCATTTGAGCTAATGGAATATACTTTAGTTATCCAATCTCTCTCACAAACTAAATGCTCAAAATTATAGAGTTAACAAACTAGTGAGAAGACAGCCAGCTTAATGTCAGCTTTTTTCTTTCTGTAGGATAGGATGGAATATGGTAGAACCATCTGTAAATGCACTTAGATTTCAGTACAGAATCAGAATTCATTAGAGGATATTTTAAACTCACTAATGTCATCTTGAAATTTTCTATAAAAAGATATTATACAGAGGTTCTTAGACTAGCACTATGATGCAGCAAACTGCATCCTCATATGATGAGCCTTCATTTGAACAAGGACTTTTCACTCATTTCAGATTTTAATCCTATTTCTTTCCCGCATAACAGCATGGATGAAAACTTGAATTACTCTGCTCTGATCATTACATAAGTTACCCATACTTTCTGGTGATGCATATATACATGCAAATATCGAATGTACAAACACATCTGTCTATATATATCTGTTTGCACTTTTGTCTTGACTTCATATGGAGTGCAAACTGAAGTAGTTAGTAAGTCAAGGCATTGCACAATCGCATACATTTTCCTTTCTGTTGCTAGGACACCACAGCCATGGCTGGAACCTCTTCCTGTTCATGCTAACAGATTACCACTTACAGGTCTGCGTAAAGTACGGTCAAGCCCCACAAGCTCACCTTTGTGCTGTCAGCTTGGCTCCAGACCCATCTGCTCAGTCCCCACATAACTGGCCCGCTGGACACAGGCTGACATTATGCAATGGCTGGTTTTTTTTTTTTTTTTTTTTTCATCTCTGAAAGAATCTATAAAAAAAAATCATCCAGTGATTGTGATGCTTTTTTTTATACCTTGGAAAGGTGGAAGGTGGGCTCTCCAGGATCTCCATACAGCAAGATCGTAACAGGATCATCCAAAAAAGTATTAGGCTTTTCCAAAGTTTTCAGATAAAAAAACAAACCAAACCAAAAAAAAAAACAAAAAAAAACCAAAACCAAACCAAATTTTGACTGACGGGAGCTGAAAGATAACTTTCAACTTGAGCTACAAAAATCACCAATAACACATCTTCACAGTGAGTGAATTTACAGTGAGTATATTCAGTGAATATAACATGGTATAGCTTGGATGTGTTCTGGCCTAATTCAGTTAACATTTTGGCTTAATCCATGAAATACATGGTACATGGAAATTGTCAAATATTACAGTATTAGGGTCAGGATAAAATGAGCTGTGTATTAGCACTGTAAACTGTTGCTGCTTCTTACTAGAAGCAAGACCACACTTTTTGGCTTTAATCAAGCCTGTAGTGTTCACTCAGGCTCTCTGTGTCAACACTAAGGCAATTTGAGCAATATGACTAGTTGGCTGAGGCTTCCTTTTATTGCCTAGACCACAACTGGATCTGTAAAGCAAGGCTTTACAATATGAGGTAGAGATTTAGGGCATAAAGTCAGGCTACGTAGACACAACTACTACAAAACTGTTATGTCTCAACCATTTTTTATTTCTTTTTTTTAACTGCACAGAATTTCATGCTTGCTGGCAAGAGACTTTAGGAAAATCATGGCTGCCAAACTACACTATTTATTATTGTGCAACGATGATAAGCACTGCAATAGTCTGTTATTTTGCCACCACCCCCCTTATCCCTAGGGGCCACATTTGTCAAGATCCAAAAATGAACACCTTAAAATGGAGTAGTTACAGGAATAATTTTTATAAACAAACATATAAATTACTTTTTCAGCCTACAAAGATGCAAAGGTGAGCCATTCATTCCAACAGCAAGCAGCTGAGATGAGAAAATAGAGCACATGCAGTACTTCATATAGTTTTTTTCCTTGCCTTAGTGTGTCTGGGCCCCTTGCACTGATACTTACAATGACTACTCTGTAGGAATTATCTATAAAGTCTACACCTTGTACATGCATTTTTAGAGAGTAGTTGCTAAGGCTCAGGACACAGCTAATCAAAAGTTGTTGTGTTTACATAAATTCAAAGATTCTAATTTCTGTAGTTTTCTGCCTCTCTAACTGTTCCTGCTCCAAATGAAAAATTAATATCTATTATCCAAGTGTCCATCCTCCTTCCGTTCAACAAAATCTTGTGCTACAGATGGTCCAAGTGACCTGGCATATGCAAAATCCAGTATGTTTGCCTCTGAAAGACTGCCAAAGGCAGCAGAGAGTTCATGCGTAAGATTGGCTGGTAGAGCTCTCTGGAGTTTGCGGGAGGTGTCCCTGCCCATGGCACGGGGGTTGGAACACGATGGTTCTCAAGGTCCTTTCCAACTCTAACCATTCTATGATTCTATGTTTGATCTCAGATAGGCTATCGGTTCCCAACTCCTAGGGATGCTCTGCATGCAAGACTTTGTACACTGTCACCTGAACAACTCTGAGAGTAAAGGCCAGGAAGACTGCCTGAACATAAGTTTCCACATAGAGATTCAGGAACATAGCTTTATACAAGTGTTAACCTGATGCAACCTCCATTTTCTCTAAGTGCTTTGGTACATTTTTGCTGCAGAAAGAAACAGTCAGAAATTGCTATCAAGATAACGTCACAATTACCATTTCATTTTCATTTGTCAGTAACTTACTCTTTCAAACATTTAGATCTTTTGAGTACAAGGAACTAACGATTTTCTGTGAGACACTATGGAGAGAGTCTTAGCTACAAAAATCACAGCACTGGTTACAAATCACAGTGCTCGGCTGCACTGAAGCCCAGTGGAAGCTCCCTACTGCTGGTCGCCTTTAGGAAAACATAGGAGTTAAATAAAAAGGTGGTATATTCTTGAGAACCTCTACCTTATCCATATCCCTTTGAAAGGCTTACTACTGCAAACTCTATTTTTACTTCAGTTATTTATATTCGTACAGTTTCCTGAATGCAGACACAGCTGAAATATCCTGCAGCTCACAAGACCTACTGAAAATCAGAATCTCTGAAGAAGAAGGGAGGATTCGTATCATTGCACTCTTCTTCCTTGATCTCTCTTCCCTACCACCATCACAGGTATTGGGAGACCAGCATTGTGGGTGAGAATTTTGTTCTTGGTTTCAGCTGCTGAGTCTCAGGCATTCTTGGCTGAGTATCTCATGATATTTAGGAAAAGTCAGTACAGAGCAAGTGCTGATACCACAATAGAAAGGGAAAAAATAAAGTAAAACCTTAATAATAATTCTCTTCATTTTCACATTCACTTGTCCCTAGAGAGCATGTTTATTTCTTTTCACTATTGCAACGTGAAAAAGCAAGTTAAAATAAAATTTTGCAATAGGTATAACCATAAGATTCAATCATGTGTGTAAAAGATCTAAAGGGGAAAAAATATGGGGACAAAACTTAAATTTTTAAGAGTGGGGATGAGATAAGAAAATTATATGACAAAGAACAAAAGGAAAAGTATGCAATTAGGAAAAATGATACAGAGGAACAAAAGGAATGCAAAGAAAGTAGCCATAGTAATAACATGGTCTGTGACATCCTTCTCCATTGTGATTTTGTTGAGAGAAACAAATACCTGTACTAAGAATTCTTTAAAGTAAAACAGGCATTTGATTTTAGGAAATTATTGTGATTACAAAATGTATATGTTGGCTCACCTATGGACCCTTCATAACTGCTGTCATCACTAGGTACTCTTAAGGCTCAGGAAAAACTTAGAAGAATGAGAAAAAGGATGTGTTACTGTTCCCAACACTGCTTTTGACTCATTTGGTAATAATGGGAAGCTTGGTTCAAGTCCATACTTCAGCATTTCTGTAGGACTGACACCAAAATAAACCTTCACATTATGTTTGTGGAAAGCTTCCAACTACCAAAATGTAAATCCATCTTAAAAATAATATTCCCCTCACCACAAAAGAAACTAAAGAATAGCCCACATAAATCACGTACTAGGCCCAATGTTTTTATTATTTTAGAATAGCAAGAACACCACCTCCTTTTAAATTAAAAAATAAAAAGCCTTTTAGCAATTCTGGTCAGAATTCAGCGTCCCCCATTTTGTTTTCTAAAAGAAACCTCCTCATTCACATCAGAGTTCTCAGGATTGAGTTCCTGATTACATTTCAGTTACATTCCTAGTTAGCATGCTCTGAGCAGAATTCTCCAATAAAAAAGGTATATTTGAAGAGAGAGAGAATGATAGAATGGCCACTGTATGGGCAACGTAACACATGTAACAGCTATAAAACTCAGCTTAAACAATACAGTTGACTGATAACAAATAGATTCCACTTTAATTGACAGAACAGATAAAACTAGTCTTCTGTCAAATTAAGCTTTGGAAAATGAGTCCATCAGCCCTATTAAAATACAGCCTGTGAAGATTAAAGTTCGTGTTCCAGATGGCCCAAAAATAACCACTAAAAGCTTCCAGCTATGCTTGAATTAACAAGCCACTATATATGATCCACAAATTTGACATATTATGAATTAAGCGTATAATGATGGGGAAGGGGAAAGAGGAGGAAATGAAGATAAAATGGCGAATATTCCTGTACCTTCGGATATCTAGCTTAGGTGTCTAAGAGATCAGGTTAATCCCCCCCCCAGGTTTCTTTTATTATCATGAAAACAGGAATCAGTCCTACCACTTTCTGGCAAAACTGTCTTCTAGAGGGATCTATACTGTGCTCTTTCCCAAATCTCACCTGATCTGGTAGCTTAATCTAGCACTTTCAAGCTGAACAGCACAAATAATTCCTTAACATTTACAAGGATCTTCATTAACAGTGATCATTTAACATCATTAAATATATAACTGGTTGACATTTAGGGCATTTAGGCAAATGAGTTTGTTATGCCATCCCATTATTCTGCTTTGCACGACTTCAGTAG
>VZRU01000259.1:4806-19768 GCA_013398155.1 Pedionomus torquatus
TGTTTTTTTTCTCCCCCCCCCCCCCCCCCCCCCCCCTTTTTTCATTGATGGGGAAGTTTCATTTCCTTTATTTATATATTTTTAGTGTATGTGTGTTTGGAGGGGAGGGGCATGGGAGGACGATATGAGGGACGTATGTGTTCCAGTTTTTATATTTAAAAGGCAAAAAAATAGCTAATGTTGATATGTTTAGAAATTACCTTAAATATATTCTCCCCTTTAAACCAAAAATTCTGTTGGTAAAGCAGTAGATATTAGGGGACTGAGAGATTTTGCAACAATTCTGTGTGGGTAACAGTCCCATCTGAGTTCCAGTTGTACTAGCAGAAAAGCGTTTTTCCCAGTATTGTCATGTTTCACATACCAAATCAGAACTAGAAATGCCTTTTCCTGGAAGGATCTCTATTTAGACTTGGAGAGTTATGCCAATTATAGCTATATTAGCAAGGCTCTTTTCTTTTTTTTTTTTGGTTAATTTTACACTTGACCTAAATAGTTACTTCTTTCATTTTCATAACAGAACACACACTACAATCCTGGCATGTAGTTTTGGACTGGTCAGTAAGGTAGACCCTACTGTCCTATGGCACAAATGCATACGGGTGCTCTTGCAAGAGTATGATCTAAGGGTGATTTAGTGAAATGAGTGCTCTTAGAGCTTTGCATGAGTTGAAACAGCCCTCTGCATGCAAAATTAAATACAATTTATTGGTGAGCAGGAAATGTTATGAAACACGTTACTCATATGTCATAGTATTTTTTTCCTCAAAGAGATCCTATGTACTTCAACTTAGAATGCAATTTTTAAATCCTGCCGATTAGGAAATACTGCATTATAAATTTGTGAAAGTGGGGGGCATAAGATACAATGCTATTGATACTAATTTTGATCAGAAGTTAAAGAATATTTAATCCTGTGGGCAGCATAGCAGTGCGTAAAGAAGGAGCAGGTAAATGGGGCTTTGTTGGTAGGAGCCTGTGGGTGCTGGGTGTTGGAGCAGGACTGATGCTGGCAGTGCTGCCGGTTGGGCTGGTACCACCAGTGCTGCCTCTCTGCTGCTGCCTGCCCTGCTCTCTCTGCTTCTGGAGAAGATGTCACAGAATCATAGAATGGTTAGATTTGGAAGGGACCTTCAAGATCATTGAGTTCCAACCCCTCTGCCATGGGCAGAGATACCTCCCTCTAGACCAGGTTGCTTGAAGTCCCAACCAGCTGGGTTGTACCACAAAAAAAAAAAAAAACTCCAAAAAATGAACACCCCCCCCCAGTCCTGACTATTAAATAATGTCATTGTTATTTCATAAGCAAATTTGCTAGTTATTTGCTCTTTTTATGACATTAAGATTTGCATTGTTAGCAACAATAGCAGCGTATTAAATAAAATTCAATAATAAATGGATGCTGGCCAATCTTTAAATGGTTTGCATCTGTCACAAGTATGAATACTTAGATGACCCTACAAAGCTCAACTGAGCTTTCTTTTCCCCCAGATATAGGGTGCTAAAGCCCTGAAATATTATGACTTAGAGTTCCTCAAATATCTTCCCAAATGTTTCTTTTTTGGCCTGCCTCTTTTCTGTTTTGTTTTATCCTGAGCATCAGAGCTGGGCTTACCTTGCGGAGAGGTGGTGGTCTTTGAGGCACTTTCAGCAGGGAGAGGGGCTGCGTTTTGCAGACTCTCTGGGGGCGGAAAGCATCACCTTGACAATGGCTCCCAGATCGTGGTGGGACTTTAAATACCCGTGGGCTCCGTGGCCATGGCCAGAGCTGCATCTGCTGAGGGCAGGAGGCTGGAATCACCTGAACCACGCGTTTGTGTCATGTATGGCTCGGTGTTGCATTGAGCCACAGCAGTTTTGGTGCTGCTTGTGCCCCTGGTGTATTGGGGGGAAATGGGTGGAAGCAGTTCAGGTGCTAACTTGCTGGCTTGCTTTTTGGGTTGCTTTTCAAAAGCTCATATTCAGCCTTGCAAAAGAGCTTCTCTGTCTTCTGGTACACCAGCAGAAAGCTACATGGAGTGGTGCAGCTTTGCAGGAGCGGTGGTAGTCCCACTGTCTCCCTGGCCTGCCATGCGATTCGAATTCACGCGAAGGTCTCCCACGTGGTTATTTGCATGTGCCCTCCTATCTCTGTTTTGTATCTGCAATTTCACTATGTGCTTCCAGAATTATTTTTTTGTTCATTTCCAATCATTCTTCAAAGATAACTGGCAAAAACCAACAAGCTGGTTGTGATTTTACAGCAGTAGAAGGTAGACAACTTTGATCTTCTTGTTAAATGAGTTTTCTTCATGTGTGGGCTGGGTGTGTAGTGTGTTGATTTAGTTTTTATTGATCAGTGTAAAAACGTGAATTCAGCATCACAGCAATGATAATAAACAAGTACTTGCAGTGATATTCTAATGAGTTCCTGGCAAAAATAGGGCAGAAAACCATCTCAGAGATTGATGTGCTTTAGTGGGGAGATGCTTAACCAGGATACTTTATGAGAGAGGATTGAGTAAAGCTGTTTGAAGTTCTAACTTTCTTTGGCAGTGCGATTGCTGCGAGCAGTAGCATGCCAAGCAGGGAAGGATGCAGTCTTCTCTGTCGGCAGTGAGTGTCAGAAATGGCATTCTTGCCCCTGTCCGGGAGGACTTTCACCCTCCCAATTGTGCCAAGATAAGACGGATTGTAGGAACCAGGTTTGTGCTTCGTGAGAGGGTGTCTCCAATCACAAGCAGTGAAGCGCTAATTACCTTTCAGTCCCCATCTGCAGGAATGCCCTGCAAGCCATCCCCATGTGTTTCGGTAAGCCTGCATGGCAAAGCATCAGGTACAGAGCCGGGGAAGTGGAGAGAGGTTTCTAAATTAGCAGACAATTTATGTCTGGAAAAGCGAGATTCATATTCATAACTGCATTAAAGCCATATTTCAGACTACGGTTAGGGACACATCTCCATTTAAGGTTGCAGTAATTCCTGTAAGCCAAAACGTTCGCAGAAGCGCGGGCAGGCAGCTTCTCCCTCTTGTTTCCACTGATGCTGTGTGTTTCCAAGACTGGTAGAAGCTTCTCAGTGGTGGTAACGAACAGTAATTCTCTATATTTTTTTTTCGTCGGATAAGCTTGTTTTATGCTGTCAGAGATCAGTAAATTGGTATCTGAGCTGCATGGATCGTGATGAAAAAGTATTGCTGCTGCCTGCATGCGTTTGATAAAAGCAGAAAATGAGAAGCAAAATTTTTCTGAAGTAAGGAAAAGTGGGTTTTTTAGGACTATGAAATTTTGAAAGAGCTGGTTCGTAATGAACTTTAATACTTTTCTAAAGTTGCTGCTATTATAATGCAAAATCATGAATAAGAGAATATGCCTTGCAGGTAAAACGAAAAAAGGCTTTGCCATTTATATGCTTGAAAACCAAAGATGCATTGCAGAGGATGAATTTTACCCTTCATTTTGCTTGTAGTAAAAAATTAGTCTTTGAAGTTAAAACCAGCTTTAGATTTAAAGAAATAATACGCCTGAAAAGGGAGGTGCACGCAGAAAAAAAGACACTGGATTAAGTGCTGTTCTGTTAATGAAAAGAGCATAAGTTAAGCCAAATATGGCTGTCTGCATAGTAAGGCACTGCTTAACATGAGCAGGGGTGATAAAAGAAGGTCCTAGCAGACGTTTTATTTCAACAATTTCCAACTTTTCTGAAGAAATGTTAATCTGGATGTTGAACGCACATGTATAAAATACAGAGTAACGCCACAGAATGACGATAATTTTCGAAAGGAGCAATGCTTTTTGTGCTGGAAGTCTGTCAGCCTGCGATCCCTAGGCTGACTACTTGATCGTTAGTTAAAGTAGGGGTTCATTAAAATAACATGGGCTCAGCTGGTTTTAAAGACTCGCTCTCAGCCAGTAGGCGATCGTCCAAAACTAATAAGGGTGCTGTGCAGGCGTTGTGGCAGTGGCACACAGCTTATGACCTAAAGCTGGTTGGTGGAAAGGCTTCCGTTGGATTAAGTGTGCTCAGTATTGGGCCAAATTTTTCAATTTTTAGTCATCTGTACCAACGCCTGCTTCTGTTGGAGTCAGTTTAACTACCTGCATGACTGTTTGAAAGAGGGTGCAAGCTTGGGTCTGTATACCAACGCAGCTCTTTGCTGTAATTATTTTGCTCTGTAATAATTGTATTTTTCTAGTTAAAGAATCTTAATTACAAAGTGGATGATAGACTTCAGTTACGTACAGAAATTCCGTACATTTAAGCCCCACGCAGTTCTTACCATAAACAGCTTTTTTGCCTTTTGCTTTTTTTTTTTTTCAGGTAGAACTTTTACTTTCAGGTTATTTTGGGAAAATCCGTACCGCTAATTATGTAAATTGCAAGAAACGAGAAAAAAAGAACAAAAGAGCGGGGCATCTCATTTTAGGCTTCAGCAAATGCAAAGTCATATGTGGCCATTCCAGCTCTCTATAGCATGTGCCTATGTTGTTCTGCTGCTGCTTTTCTTACGGGTAAACCAGATCACTTAAACTGGGCATTTCTTGCAGGCTTTGGACAATCGGATTGCCAAGAGTTGGGACTGAGAAGTTTTTCCCGCAGGGTTAGTTTGTCCCCCGCTAGACCGTGCCTTCCTGCAGGACTTCTCTGTTGACATACACAGAAATTTCCTGCTGAAAGAAAAAGTGACACCTTTCTTTTTTGTTGGGGGGCGTGTGTGTCTGTTTTTACGCTGCTGTGTAGCCAAGCCTATGTTTTTTAGGTGATTCCTGTGCAATAGCAGTTAAGTTGGGTTGTTTGGTTTTTTTTGTACCTGCGCCTCTTGCCTATTAAGGCAATAAGAAGCTGTCCTTGAATGAAGGGAAGGCACATTTCAGATCTGCCTGCAGATCAGAGAGGAGGAGAATGGAAGAAGCAGGGCTAGGGTGAATGAACGAGCTTTCAAGCTGACTCAGTGATACACATACACTCTACGCTGTAAAGATTAGTCACCGCTTACTGTAAATCTTTCTGTATGGCGCATGGTGGGCATGTGCCTGTGTCGAGCTGCAGTTAGCCAGCTTTGTAGACTGGGAATGCAGGTAAATGGTATTTCCACAGTATTTTCCCATTGAACAGCAGCAAAACCCCGTGAAACCTGAACGCTTGTAAATTACTGAGCTGAAGGCAAAAGAAATCTTTTTAGTTATCTCATGGTGCTGCTATCTTAATCTGTGAAACGAGCAGGAAAGTGAATAAATTATGCAACTACTCTTTTTTTATATTATTATTACTATTTAGAAACCTGTGCTTACATGTTATTAGTGCTGTTCTGCCTTGTCCTGTGCAGGTCGGTTTGATTTTGGGGTTGTGGTTTTGGTTGTTTTTTTTTTTTTTCATTAGGTAGGTTTCCAGCTGCATTTGTGTAAAACACCAATTTACATGATGGTAACAGAATAACAATTACAGAGAAGGATATTCATCTGTTGAAAACACTATTTTCATTTGCCAAGCAGAAACTTCAGGAAAATTACCCTCCAGGTTGAATTTTCTCATAAATGTTCTCAACTTCTGAAGTTATTTACTGGTATAGCACTTAAGGCAAGGTTTGCATTAAGGCGCTACTTTTGGGGGGGGGAATAGTGGGGCTTTGATATATATTTAAAAAAAAAGGTTAGTGTTTTTAAAAAATGATAAAATTATTCTGCAGTCTTTTCTGAGTTACCCAAATTCAGAAGTTTGGGGTTTTTTTTTGTATTTTCAGACTTTCAGTGATTTCTTCTCTGCTTGGTTTTTGTTAATTTAGCTGGGCATATTTTATTATTAGATGCTCTTTCTCTCTGATCTTCTCCTGTTCTGCTTGGCTTGTTCAATCTGTCCTTACAGAATTGCTAATTCCAGCCATAATCATACCAAAAATCCTTTAGAGCTGCTAGGGCAGTTTTTAAATTTTATTTTTTTCTCCAAAATGAAAAGAAAACCAACCCAGAAAACCCCAAGCATCTTGCTGAAGAGTGAGAACCAGACTCTGCTGGCACAGCGGGGTGGGCCGGCGTGGCGGCTGCGTGCCTGTACAAGTGGTTTGGCTCACTGCTCCCCAGCAATCCCATCCTGTCAGAGGCTTCCAGCCCTCTGAAGCGCAGGAATGAAGGCTGAAAGTGTTATTAAGTTTTTTGGGTTATCTCACCCTGTTTATTTGAAATGGAGGCCAAGCAATTTACATATCTCAGTATCTTGGATCTGACAAAAAGATTTTTCTTCTTTTTTTTTTTTTTGTTTTCACTAGCTATTGTGTGGAAATGACATCACAGCTTATGTCAACTGTGCTGAATTCGGAGGTTTTTCTCCCCCCCGTTGGGTTATTAACTTGAGTATTAGGTCTATGCTGTGAGTCTTCCTTTACTGGCTGTGCCACGCTGATAACTTCGTTGTAAACGCTCTGAATTTGGGATGATGAAGGGAAATAAAGACCTGACCTTATAAAGAGTCTTGGAATTGGTGGGAAGGTAACTCATTTCATCACTGTGCGTGCCACTGGACCGAGTGATCCCCTAATGGTGTGATGTTCCTGGGATGGTTTATGGAGTGTAACCAAGCAAGGGATGGCACCTTGCCTTTTGGCAGGTCTGGTGAGCAGGTCCAGAGTTCGCTGCGGGTCATCATTGCACAGGAACATCCCCTCAGCCTTACAGGTTAAACCCTTATGAGATGGGGTAGGTTTGTGAACTAAAGCTCTTGGGTTGTGCTTGTATGTTGTTCTGTATGCAAAGCTGAGCTCAGTGGTGAAGGTCTGGAGAGTGCCTTGTTTCCATCAGAAACGCCAAGGTTTTGGGGCTGCCTCTCTGGGGTCGATGCCAGGGCTGCAGCTGTGCCAAAGTGTGAAGTGGAGGCATGGGGGTTTCCTGTGAGAGCCCGAGGAGCTGGGAGGAGGGAAACAGAAATCAAATTAAAGTTGACATTTTGAGAAGTTGATTGCTGCCTTTTTTAATCATAAATCAATTTTTGAAGTTAGTCACTTCCCAGAGGAGAAATAAATACATTAAGAAGAAAAGGGGAAAATGTGATGCTGAATTTATGCATTTGAATGTAGCAGACTTGGTACTGTGATGGTGGTGATACCAGACATGTACAGAAACAAAGCAGAAGGATAGCTGTGTCCAGCTCTGGAGTCCTCAACAGAGAAAGGACATAGAGCTGTTGGAACAGGTCTAGCGGAGGGCCACGAAGATGATTAGAGGGATGGAGCACCTCTCCTGTGAGGACAGGCTGAGGGAGCTGGGGCTGTTCAGTCTGGGGAAGGGAAAGCTTTGGGGAGACCTTCTAGCAGCCTTCCAGTATCTGAAGGGAGCCTACAGGAGAGCTGGAGAGGTACTCTTTGTCAGGAAGTGTAGTGATAGGACAAAGGGGTAATGGTTTTAAATTAGAAGAGGGGAGATTTATATTGGATATTAGGAAGAAATTCTTTCCTGTGAGGGTGGTGAGGCACTGCAACAGGTTGCCCAGAGAAGTTGTGGATGCCCCATCCCTGGAGGTGTTTAAGGCCAGGCTGGATGGGGCTTTGAGCAACCTACTCTAGTGGGAGGTGTCCCTGCCCATGGCAGAGGGGTTGGAACTCGATGATCTTTGAGGTCCCTTCCAACTCTAACCATTCTGTGATTCTATGATAGCAATTGTCTTGACCCTCCTTTGGCTAAATTTCCAGTCATAATGTCCTACATGCAGAGTTTTTGTTTATTATTTGGGGAAGTCTGGGGAGGTAGGGAAGGGAGTGATCTCAGTTACATTAAAGAAAAGCCAACAAAACAAACCAAAAAAAACCAAACAGCGAAACAATGTCCCCATCACCGCAATGGATGTGGAGAGATTTCTCTTCTCCTCCTGCTTCTTGCCATCCACTTTCCACCCTGGGAGGAAGGTGAGGAGACCTCCAGGCATCTTCTGTTGGCAGACTTGCAGGAACAGCTTTGGATCAGGCTCTTGGCATGTGAAAGCTATGGACATACGTTCACACACTTTGGTTTTCTTGCTTGGTTTTTTTGTGGGTTTGTTTTTTTTTTTTTTCATGTCTCTTCTGGCTCAGCTCTTCTTCTGTAGCAGTTTAGAAGGAGACAGAGGGGGAAGTGCTGAGGGATGCCCTGGGAGGGCACATGTTGGTGTTATGCACGTGCCTGCATTTGAGTAGTAGGTGCTGGCACACACCATGGAGGTGGCCCTTGGGAACACTCTGTTGAAAGTACTTGTGTCTTTCAGAGCTTGCAAGGAGCACTGCATCACTGTAGTTATTCATATAGCCATATGCTATTCTTTTTTCTTGCATATGTTCTCTGATAATTGTCACTAGCAGGTGCCTGTGAGCTGAGGCGGAGTGGTATTTAAAAATCAGATTCTTAATGGGGATAAAGAATTGTGTGAGTTTAGTGCCAGGAGAAGGGCCAAGGTTGAAACCACTGGCCTCTGGAGGTCATGTTCCTCACAGAGCAACAGCACAGGTGACCTTTGAGAAGAGTCAGGAGGTCTGGTTTTTGGTCTGTCGATCCAGTTTGGCTGGAGCAAGGAGGGGGTACTGTCCCTTCTGGTTCTGTGTTGGACATGTGTTGCGCTCTTGCTTGGTGACTTACGTGGTATGGACTGGTGGCCGATGTGACGTGAACTCTCTAGTGTGTATTACTGGTTGCCATTGTATTGTGTGCACGTGTATTATGTCCCAGTTGGTTACTACTGTGATAGTAGTGCTGATCTTGCATCTCCTTCCATTATCTGAAGAACAGCTGCTGAGAGGAAGATGCGAGGAGACTTTCAGTTGGTCTGGACTTGGAACAATGCAGCTGTGTCCGCTGGAGATCATTTTGGGGCATTGCATGGCCAGAATCCCGAGTATTCCTGATATTGCTGTCACATCATCTTCACATGCCCACAAAAAGCAATCTGAATTGCCGTTCTTTCTGCATGTCAGTTGGGGAATTTATAGCTGGGTGCAGTGGATTTCTAGGAGACTAACAATGCACAAGTATCCAAGTATCTTGCATTTCAGAATATCAGGAAGGACATCATGCCCCTAATGTTCTCGTTGTGTGGCATTTGTTGGCTGGGTGTTTTTTTTTTCATTTCTGGTAAATAATGAGTGAAATACAGACCACGTATGGAAATGGCAGACATTGTTGTTGGAGTTTAAAATTCTTTTTGTTGTACTTGTTTCTAAAATTAAGCACATGGGAGTTTGCAAGATCCTGCAAAGAATTGAAACAATATTGCACAGTCATGTGTTCAAGGAATCTTTTTGATCTAGTCACATATGTATAGTGAACAGATCTAGATTTAAAAGGGAATACATTGCAGTAAGGAGAGACAAACTAATTGTGATAAAGACAAAATATTGTTAAATATCTAGGATTGTACTATTAAGTTTAGGTTTTGCTGCTGGCATTGTGTTGTTTTGTTTTTTTTCTGGTTTGTCCTTCATGTTCTTCTGTGTAAGAAAGTAACCTGTGGTATCACCCCTTCTGTTTATCCCTTGCAAAATGTAGGTAACTGAAAATTGGATCACACAACCAAAGTAGGTCCCACTCTGTGTCAGAAAGCTAACAGTGTCTTTTGTGAGGGTGGGTTATGAATCCCTTACACTTGCAGCTGTGCATATGGGTAATAAGCTTTTATTCTGCCGCTGTATTATGTTTCTGAGCTGGGTTGGAGGAGGAGTAGTGATCTCACAGCTTGACCACAAATGCATTTGGTGATATTCACATGGGCAGAGCTGGTTACAGAATTTGGGTCAGTGGGGCAGTATCCTGATGAGCTGTCTGGTGCAGGACCAGCTAACTTCATTAACTTATGCTAGCTGTAGCTGTATTTACCATTAAAACTTTCTTGAATGATTTTACCACTTCTTCTCCAGAACCAAGACCTTTAACTACTGCAAAACTTTCTGGAGATAATTTTGATAGCATGTCCCATACCACTTCAGAGCAAGCACTACTCAAGTCATACACTAAAGTCAGGTTTATGCTTGGTAACCGAAAAAGATACAATGCACATGATATGACTGTATATGATACTCTTTTAATTGTTTCTGACAGTAAATTTAATGAATAGGTCTTGAGGTACATATTTACACATAAACTTAGATCCGAAAAGCAATGAACACAAGCATATATGCATTATATTGCAATTGTTTTCCCTTGGGGGTTTTGTTATTGTTGTCCCTTTCACAAATTGTGAACCTGTAATTTTTCATGTGCTGTTCTGCGGCCCTCTCTGCCAGAGAGGCTCAATCTATCATGTTAAAAAAATCAATAAAAAGTCTAGAGGTTTATTTATAAAGTAGAGCATGGAGAGAGGGTGCAAAATTTCCATTAAAATGGCAGTTTAGCGCTAGCTACATCTCTTTGGGACTGAGCTCCAATATTTTAAACTATTAAAATTGTTACAAGAGTGCTTTTAAAGTACCACAAATCACGGTAAAGCTTTCTAGTTGAAACTTGCCTTTATATAGTGCAATAGAATTCAGTTTATATATGTTTTTGGGATGTCTGATGCTGCCCTCAAACACCATTTTAGCATCCACTTTAGAGCTTTATTATAGTTAATAATCTCACAGGTTTATGCTCAAGTGAAAATATATGGACACAAGAAGTCTGAATTTTCCTTCAGAAGCATGAGTGTATGTCTGCCTTTGTACAGATGCAGCTCAGAGCAAATTAATTATTTCTAAAAAGTCTATAGGCTTCCAGTGTAATTCATCAGGATTGGCACATGCTACTTCATTAGAAGAACTTATAAATTCAGGTGGTTGTAGGTTATTTTATGACATAGCAGTTTTCACTGGTGATGTGATGGTCATCTACTCCATCTTCCCTATCCAAAGAAATAAATGTGTCTCTCTGCTCATAAATGCTATGCTGAAGAGTTTATGGGATAGTATCTATATTAAACCTCTCAAATACCAGAAGCAGCATATGTGAAATGTAAGCTTCACCTCCCACCAGTATCTTTCTGATCTGTTTTAATAGCTGAAGAAGATTAATCTTGAAACTGTGAGTTTTAAATACAAATGGCATTATATGGTTATGTGTTGCGTCATCTTTTATCCTAGGATGAGGAGAGGTTTTTTTAATGGAAATACCCTTTATTTACTGCCAAAAATGTCCAGAGGAAAACAGTGAACTCTTATTTGGGCAAGAAGTGGTCTGTTTGTTGTGAAGCTTGGTTTATGGTCTCTGATGGAAGTGTGTGTAACTTGAAAAATGAGGAAACTGACCCAGAATCAGGCTCTTCCGTCTCCAAGAGACAGCACAGACCATTGGAGAGCATGGCTTGTCATAGCAGCCATGGGAGCAGGCTACACAAATGAACGTGACAAGAGGCAAAAGAGAAACTCCAACTCACCAAATATTTGTGTGTGGTATAAATATGTGCCCTATTCCATGGTCATATCCCTGCATGCAACTGTATAACCCAATCCATCTTTCCTCCATTAGCCATACATCAGGTTTTCCTTTTCTTACTAATGCACAACCTAGTTCTACCTTACTTCTTGCTCCGGTTGCTGGTGTATGTTTTCACCTTTCCTGGCTGTATGAAGTTGGAGTAAAGTAATGATCCCAGAAAGCTTAAAAAAACCCAGAGCTATTGACGTGGACCTTTCACTGTTAATTAACCCTTGAAGTTTTGGAGAAACAAACCTAGCCTGTGTAAACACTGTGCGGCTAGATCTATGGAAAATTCATACTAATGCTTGGAAAGTGGAAGTTTAGTTGAGTTACAGAGCTCTGAGCAGAAACAATAAAAACAATCAAGTGATGTTAATGAGTATAAAGGAAATAAACATCAGTCAGATAGATGGAATTTTCTGCAAAGCCTTTATAGTCTGAAGTCACCAGTCCACCAAAAATTGGGGTTGCAGGTGGATTAAATGGGTTTGGTCAAATTGTGATTGTTGCCAGCTGAGGTTGGTATCCCTGCTGGGATCTTCTGCCTGGTGTCCCCCCTTCTTCTTCCTCCTCCTTGTCCTCCTCCTCCTCCTCCTTCTTCTCCTTCTGGGCCTGGTGAGGCTTGGGAAGGAGTAAATTGGTTTCCTCATCTCTTGGTGCTCTGTCCAGACCTATGTATAAAGCCATGAGGTAGGCAGGGGAGGCGGATGGAAACTGTAAAAGAGACAAATGAAAGAAAGCAATGCAGGCTAGAGCTTTAGGATGAGGTTTTTTGTTGCTGTTGAGCATTGAGCAGTTCTGGTGCTGTCCTTGAGGACAGTGGACTTGGAAGGTGTGCCGAGCTGGCACTGTCAACAGCTGGCACATACTTTGTGTAACGTGTGAAAATCTGTTAGATTACAGCTGAACGGCTCTGATTTAGCTCTGGGTTGCCCCCAGAATAAGGCTGCTCAGGTTTGTCAAGGGGTTAGTTGCTGGTTGCTTTAGCTTATACAATTTCTTTGGGAAGAGCACTGCCCTTTGCTGGCTGCCTGCAGAGTGAGACTGGTTGGACACTTACATTTCACTGCATAGTCTTTGTGCTAGGGCTGGGGCATGGGCTGGCTCCTAAAGAAATTGCCTGTTCTACCTAGCACGTTTTTCCTTTTATGATGATTTAGGGCATGGTGATGTCCCCCTTCCTGTATGTGGGAGAGGAGAGGGGGTAAGGAAAGGAGCCTCTTTATGGGTTTGCTGTAGGGAGGAGGTGGTGAGGTTTAGGCCGTTCTGTGGTTTTTTTTATGGGTGTGGATGTTCTTATGACCTTTCTGAGCTAAACAGGCACCGCATAGCTGCTGGTGATTGGAAAGGACTGTTCTTCTGGAGGTCCGATCCCTTACAGTTTTGTTGTCTTGCTTTGGTAACAACTGCTCTCTGGGACAGTTGAAGAAAGTGCCGTTTAACCAAGCTAGTGAAACCATATGGTTTTTGGCTTTGAGGAATTTTCCCACCAAATCTGTTGGTCTTGCTCTTTTTCTGGGTTGTGTATGAACAACAGTGTTGACCCTCTCCTGTGCCCGGTGTCGTGTCCACAGTGAGTGAGGAAGGAGATCTCACCTCTTCTAACTTTTTTTTGGTGGAAGAGAGGAAGTGGTAGATACCAGTCTTTCTCTCTCACATATCCTTCCACGCACATCATGCTGGTGGCCACCCAAATTGTCCCCTAGAGACGTAACTCTACCGTGACTAATTTCCTGGCTTTTACTTTGAAAATGCAGTCATCAAAGTTGCACAGATCGGTTCCAGCCTCTCTTGTGTGTGAAAACCTAGAAAGCATACTTCTGGAAAGAGGTATTGGAGATGGGTTGGGTGCTAGTTTTTATTCTATTTGTGATTTGCAGAAAGGGAAGGCAGTAGTGAATGCTGAAGGTTTTAATAATTTAATTGGTGTACCTTGATTTCAGAGTCAAGACTAAACGCTCTGGAAGTAGGAGATGCAAACCCTGCAAGGTACCGAAGACAAGCCAAGGCTGTAATCATTTGAAAAATGATGCTGTTAATGCCATAAAGGCTCCATGTGTTGTTGGCGCGGTGATACACCTGTGTAATAAGCATTGCTATGTCTTTCTTTGGCTGTTTATACAAATATTTTTGTTGGTGGTATTTTGTGGACAGCACTACTTGTGTGACTGTGTGTGTTAGACGTAACTGTTGATTAAACTTCCTTGAAGAAATATTTTAACTAATAGAGATACAAGCATGTGAATTTAGCCAAATTTTCCCAGCTATAAAAATGTTTCAGTTAAGGAAAATATCAACTTTACTCAGCGAGTAAATACTACTCTAGGTAGAAGATTTTGTGTTGTATTGTGTGTTTTTTCTTTGGGATATGGGTACGTTTTAAAAAGTGCAAACTGAATAAAAATCCTTGCTTGAAGTACTGGTGATTTGGTAACGTCAGGTCAGATGTTTATATTACTTATATTTATTGTGTGCTACTTGTTTAAAAACAAATTTTAATATCTATTTCATATATGGAAGAAGTATGTATTTTGTATAGGGAAGTGATGGTGCCTCTGTCCTGGGCGCTGGTGAGGCCTCACCTCAAGTCCTGTGTTCAGTTCTGGGCCCCTCACTACAAGAAGGACATTGAAGTGCTGGAGAGTGTCCAGAGGAGAGCTGCCAAGCTCATGAGGGGTCTAGAGGAGAAGTCATCTGAGGAGAGGCTGAGGGAACTGGGCATGTTTAGTCTGGACAAGAGGAGGCTGAGGAGAGACTTCCTTGTCCTCTACAATGACCTGAAAGGTTGTAGAGAGGTGGGTGTTGGCCTCTTCTCCCAAGTGAATAGTGACATGACCAGAGGAAATGGTCTGAAGTTGCAGCAGGGGAGGTTTAGATTAGATATTAGGAAGAATTACTTTACTGAAAGAGTGGTCAGGCACTGGAACAGGCTGCCCAGGGAGGTGGTGGGGTCACCATCCCAGAGGTTTTTAGGAAATGTGTTGATGTGGCACTTCAGGGCATGCTCTAGTGGCTGAGATTGTAGGGAGTGGGTTGTGTTTTGGTTGGACTTGGTGATCTCAGAGGTCCTTTCCAACCCTAACAGTTCTGTGATATATATACAGTTACAGATACTGTCAAATACAGAGCACATCAAGAAAATTAAATGTAATTGAAGTAGATGCACTGAAGTAAGTGAGGTGCCTGGGGAAGCAAATGTAGAGAGATGGGAATTAAGACAGATCTCTCCTTTATCTGAGCAATTCAAAAGTCAGAAATTAGCTAGAGTTAGATTTTTAAGGCTAGTACAGTTTCAGTATCTGAAAGAAAACATTTTGACCAGATTTTGCATTTATTGGTGGAGCTATAAATAAACACAGAATAATTTTACTGAGCTCCATGGAGTTTCTGCAGATCAGCATCAGCCCAACTGCTCTCGGAGTCTGGCCTCAGTTCCTCCTTGGCAGTAAAAGCCAGCCCAGTTCTTAAAAACTGGGGGGGAAACCGGCTGGGCGTTAATCTTAGAAAACTGGATTCTTGTTTTTGGGTTTGTTTTTTGTGTGTGTGTTTGGTTTTTCTAATTAAAAAAAAAAAAAAAAAAAA
>VZRU01000259.1:19788-75452 GCA_013398155.1 Pedionomus torquatus
AAAAAACCCAAACAAAACAAAAAACCACAAACCAACCAAAACCCAAAAACAAATCAGTAACTCTTTCATGCAAGTTGTTTTCTGGGAATACTGGGAGAAATGGTGATCTAAGGAGTTTCCCCGTTACCAGTCTCAGTCCCAGCGTTTGGCTCCAGAAAAGCAGAGTACAGAGCCCAGCAGACAGCCTCTGCTCTGCTGCAGCCACCCCAGCCTGAACACCCCTGAGGGGAGTCTGGGGCACAGAAAACTTAAAGATTTGGTAAATGAAGTGAAGGGTAAAGTTCCCCCTGTTTCAGTGTGGGAACCAAGAGAGAAGCAACATCCAGCCAGCAAGGGGCTGGCTGTATCTTAGTCTAAAAGAAGGGTTAAGAAATTAAACGCAGATTTTTACCCGGGAACTGCTTTTAGATTTGCCTGGCTCTTTAGGAATTGGTTGATACCATTTAATCTCAGGGAAAAGTGAGTCAGTCAGCTACCGAAAATAACATTTTTGTTAAAGCCTTGCCCTAGTGTAAAATATTTGAAGTGTAAAAAAAAAACTACTGCACCACTTTTTTTTTCTTTTTTTTTTTTCTTTTTTTTTTTTCCCCTTTCCTTCTTTACAGTTATTTCAAAGATCTGACAGCAAGCTGTGAAATGGTTGTGACACTCGCTATCTTGACTTAAGCCTATATCAAGACTCCACTCCAGGGAGTACAATCATGTGATAAGCAAACTAGTCAAACACATGTCTTAATTGCTGCATATTCAATTTCGATGCTTTCTGGGGCCTTATCCTGAAGGGGTTTTGCAGGATCAGGACAATGAATTAGCTTCTCCGTACAATATCAGTGACCCCTGTTTGAGCGGGGTAAAACAAATAAATAAATAGTATGGGTGCTCATAGAGGCATAGCAAGTAAGAGGGTAGTTCACATTTTAACTCCTGGCAATGCAGGTTTTATTGAATTGCTGTTGGAAGAGGTTGGGTGAGATATAAAATGGACTTGTCCCAGTTTCCTCCAATGATCCCAGCACTGAAGTGCTGTAGTTAAGTTCTTGGGTTAAGAAAAGTAAAGCGGGACAGCAGGAAGCAAGGATGTAAACTGTACTTAATTCTCAGAAGCAGCAGAATAATGACATCACTGGTTGTTTTTTGGGTTTTTGGTGGTTTGTTTGTTCCCTCCCCCCCGCCTTTGAGCAATCTGAAATTTATGTAGCTGTTTTCATCATATCCATTTTATGAAGAAAAATATATGTATTCTGCGGTGCTTGATGTGGTCGCATTCTTAACTTGTTACTGTGGTGTTTTATAGAGACATGGTAACTGCTTTGAAATGGTGTTTGTTTTATTACAGACCTGATTAGTTGCAGGGAACGGGAATTACAGATTTTAATAAAAAGTACTGATAGTATCTTTCCCCCCATTTAAACATCATCTTTCTTTTATTTCTTTTTATGGTAAGTCTGTGCATGTTATCCACTGAAATTATAGTATGCAAGACAGTTGTAATTCAGCATTTTGTGTAGTAATTCATTTCAACAATAACAAAATAAAAAGCTGTGAGACATTTAACAAAAAGTTGGGTTTTTAAAAAAAAAAAGTTTCAAAAGTTTTGGTTCTGCAAATCCCACTTTTTTCTTCTGAACCTCTTACTTGGTGATGTAATTCTTTTCAAGAGGTTCTGCTGCTTTCAGGGAAAAAAAAATTAATATCATGGGATAATACAGAAGCCTTTGTAGGATGTACACTGACCTACCTAAGAAACCCAAGAGAGATAATTACAACCTTCCTTAGTCTACATGTAAATGCACTTTGCAAACGTTTTTTCCATGCAAAGAATGTGAACCAGTTACATTTTGGAACTTATACCTATATGGAAAATGGACTGTAAAAGAGATGCCTATTTCAGGCAATTTTTGATGAGTTCCAGATTAAAAAAAAAATAATAAAATTATAGCACATTAAACTATTAGGCATCTTTACTAGGGTGTAGGGAAGATTTATGTTGTAATGAAATATTGCTGCTGCAACCCAATTTAGAATTTGACAAATCCAGTTTTATGGGGCTGAATTATAAAGGATACCTCATTATATGAAGGGGAAACTTTTTTTATATTGTTATTTTTGGCACCCTGGTCTCCTCTTTGGTTGGGCTGTGCTCTGTAGGAGCTGCTTTGAGCAAGTTGTCTCAGCTGATCCTTTTTCAAGGGAGCTGTGCGGGATGAAGTCATAATTAAGGATCACATCCTATCAAGCTTTTCTTACCACATGTGGTCACTGATTTCCAGTTAAATGCTTGCGGTCCTCATTGCTCCTCTGGGTCAGAAATGTAGGTCTTCTTAAAAGCACAGACTTCTACTTTATCGTCAGATATTTCTTACTGGTAGTGTATATCAGATACTATCAGCTATACAAAATCTAGCTACACCAAAATTACGTGTATACTGCTTGCTTTATTTAAAAAAAAACCCGACCGAAGTATCCTCTATTTCTTCCTTCTGTATACAGACTTACTGATAGCTTCTTGCTTTAAACTCAAAGCACGCCCTTGTGCAATGTATTCAGAGTATGACCTGGCATTGGCTTGCAGCAGACAACAGAGAAGATCACAAAAACCCATTATTTGCACAATTTATGAAGTCTACACAAAATTTTGGGTAGCAAATAACTCTTTGACCATCTTTCGAGACTGCTTGTGATGTTCTTTTGTTGCTGCTAACCAGTTCTTAGTTGGGAAACAGAACTGGAAACAAACTAAGTTTGTTCATTTGACTAAAGTGAGGAGGAAATTTTAGCTGGAAATAGCATTTCTTTATAGGGTAATGAGTTTCTTGTGTGCAGGGTTTCTGTTTCCCTTGCTGCTCTGGCATGCAAAGCGGTTGATCTTAAGCAAATTACATACACATATAACTACAACCATATATGCGCACATACTGGAGCATGTGACAAAGAAAAACAAAACCACAGGGTTTGAGCTCAGCTGGTAAATCTTTCGGGAACCTTTTCTCCTCGTTCCTGGGAGAAAGACGTCACAGCCTCTCCTGATGCCTCCTGTGTGTTACCTGGCCCTGTGGGCTCTACGAGTACACTTTCCAATGTGTTGTCCCTGCCACGTCAGAGGAATAAGGCATTGCTGGGGGGCTTAACGTGGCCAGGTATAAGTAACAGATGAAGTGTTTACATTTAGGAGAATCTTATGTTGAATACTTAAAATGACTTACTGGTAAGTACAACTTCAAAAGTTTAAGAGGAGTCGCAGCTCGGTGTGTTGAATATGTGCTGTGTTATGTGCTTAGCTTCATCTATAAACCATTTGCTGAGTTTTAGTGACTCTGATGTTTAGTCTTTGCCCCTCCCCTGTTTAGACATGAGTAGCCAAGTGTTTTGCCTCTGTATGTAGCCTCAAGTTGCGCTTTTTTCCGATGAAAAACATCGGATCAAATTATTTATAAAATGAGGACGTCCTTTTGGACTTTGTGTAAACAGTCTTAAATATGCACACAGGCAGAGAGGTTCTTATCTCTTTATCCACAGTTGGAGCCCACTAATATTAATAAATAGTAACATTAAGTAGTGGGGTGGTTTTGTTGCTCCCCCAACCCCCTCCTCTTTTTCATTTAAAGTCTCCCTTTAAGGCTCAGATTTCTTCCCTGGATTACCCAGGGAAAAACTTTCCCTGTGCCAAAGTTACTGATAGCAATATGCCTCTGCTGCTGTGATTTATCATGAGTTAGGGTGAGCAAGTGAACTATTTCAGACTGGTTCCTACTGGGCAAGTATTAGTGTAATCGAAACCATGCCTGCAATTGCTGGTGTGTGCGATTGAGGGTAGGATCTGCTCTCTTCAGGCAATATGATGATTTCAGGTCTGCTATTTCAGAATTACTTGTGAAACCTAGAAGCATGTTGCCAGCCCGCTGGGGTGTGTGTGTGTGGGGAGACACCTTTAAAATTTTCTTGGAGCTGAGTTTGAGTTGGACTTCAATGTGTACTCTCAGAGCATCTCAACAAAATGCTTCTCTTGCAGATGGGATTTGGGAGTGGTGGGTAGGAGCTGTAGAGGTAGGAGATCGGAGATGGCTGGTGTCTGCTCAGACCCCTGTAGTAGGGAGACACTTGCTGCTCTCTCTGCTGTGGTTTTTTTGCTGGAAACCTGGGAGGTGCCCATCTAGTCTTTCAGCTAGAGAGGGAGATGGGAAAGCAAGAAGCAGGGTGCTACAAAACAGCTGAGAAAGGTGCATCTTACATAGGTTTTAAAGGTACTGACTGCTGCCAGGGCAGCTTCATTTATGTTTTGTTTTAGCTTTCTGCCTTTTTGGGGGGGCTTTTTTTAACAGAACTTCAAACATCCTCTTACCCAATGACAGCAAGGTTTGCAAATCAAAACCAAATCTGAGCATAGGACTACGTTCGAATGGGCTGTACTAGTCTAAGATGAGCTTCTGTTTCCTGCTTAGAGCTTTCCCCCCGTGCTGTCGTTTGGCACATGTACAGTACTGTGTGCTGACAGGCACCTTTGAGGCACAAATTGGTCACAGAAGTGCATGTGGTGGTAGTTGCTCTGGACTCGGTATCTCATGTGCTTGCTGGCTACCTACTTATGGTTAGGAAGTAGGCCTTTGGAGCCATGTAGGCTAGGAAGGAGTCCTACATTTGTGAATTAACATGGATGTTAATGGACTGGTCCTCTGTCCTTTTTGTCTTCCTATGATCAGACAAAAAATGTCATCTGCCAATAAAAGTACTGGCTGTAAGAAGTCATACAGTGAAAGTAGCGTGTGAGTAGAATATTTTAGGTAGCAAGTATGTTAAACTGATACAAACCTGAGTAGTCCAGCTCTGCAGTTTGCATAGCAGCAGCCCCTTGAAGACCCTGTGGTCTCATCTTCACCAGCAACTCAATGACTGACTTTCACTTTCTTTATGGCAAGAGAATTGGTAGAGAAGAGAATTTGCCATCAGTACTCTCTACGTTTTTTTTCAAACAGTTTGGCCTCCACAAGTTGTACAGCCTCCCTTTTCTCTGCGTGGGAGAGTACAGACTGCTGCTGGAGGCAAGGAGGAAAGATTAACATTCATCTGTTCCCTCCTCGCTTTCTTTTCCATCCTGTGGGCATGGGAGACTTATGAATGTGCCACTCTTTTGGGGAGCATTTCTACTCATTGCCCCGATGAGAAGACCATAGAGACACCAGTAAGGTTGTGTGGGTTTCATGTTGCTGATTAAATAGGCATATGAAAAACCTGAGTGTGGTGGCTCCATAGAAGATGTCAGAGATGAAAGTTGAAGGACCAGCGTAAGCCTGAGGTCACTCACAGGCTGAGATCTCCTTTTCCAGAGTGCATGCACCTTGAGGGCTTCATGCAAAGTCTGCCTCCTCTCTGGGGTCTTTCATGAAAAGTGGTATGAGTTCATTTTGCAAGAGCTTGGTTTTGAGCAGAGGAGATATTTACTACTTTGATTCTTACTCTGTATTTTAATTTTCTGTGTGTAGCCAGGAAATCTGATGGGGAAATTTTTTTTAAAAAAGGAAGTCTTTGCCGGTATGGAAGCTAAAGCTGATACTGTGCGTATGTGTACGATCATGGCAGTAGTTGATAACACTCAAATGCACCATCAGGAGATTTAGTTTCACTTTGTAGTATTGGCAGAGGCAGGAAGGGTCTTGCAAGCGCACATTTCCAATCGCCCTGCCGCAAGGGGAGCTCTCAGGCAGCATTGCCCTTCTGTAGCTGTTTACCCCTCGCAGGAGACGGGTGAGATGAGATCACTCAGATGGGGGCACACCATGAGGGAGTGATGTATCTGCTCACGTCCACTTCCTTCTGCTGAAGCATCAGTGTCTCCTGGTGCTACCAAGCCGGAGAATCTCTTTCAATTAACAGCTAGGTTTTCTTTCTCCCCCCTGCCCCCCATCCTAATAGGTGTGATTGATAGCATTCACTAATTGAGGACTGTGGAAGGTTTGCTCTCAATGACCTGCAGTCAGGAGGTCTTACTCCTCCTTCAGTTAATAGCTCCTGCAGAAAGGAGGGTAGTAGACCTTTTCCTATCCTTTCCGCTGCCTGGTGGGATGTGATGACCAAATGCCACTGCCACAGTGGCCTGGAGGTGATGGAGCTGCTGATGCGAATGGTAGTTGTGAGAATTGCAGAATCTGGGAAGTCGTACAAGCACTCAGGCAGCATCTTGCATGAAGCAGTAGACGAGTACAAATGCATAATTTTTGGAAAGACACGGTGAGGATTTTGCCCAGGGTAGCAGGCTATTGCTGACAATGGCAGGGAGTTTATATGGAGCTACTTGCTGAGCTTCTGGAAGGATGTTGCTAACAGGTATGAAGTGTGGTGAGGTCAGTACAAGAGGAACAAACCCTCCCATTCAGATGAAAGCAGGGGAAGGGAAACACTGCCACGTGTGGGACTGGTTCAAGCTAAACTGGTCCGTGCAGTAGTTTCTGCAGCTCTTCAGAAATATACTATGAGGCTGAGTTTCCCAGGCACAGACAGGTCTACGTTCACGTTCCAGTCAGGCTCTGGGAAAGCAGGAACGGTACCATCTGTGTCCCACTTCATTTGAAAAAGAAAATAAAAAAAAAAAAATAATCTTGAATGCCAGCCATCTGCTGATGTCTCATCCAAACTCTATCCCTGTATCCGGGGGCAGAGAAGGAAGATGGTTTCTGTGAGGAGAGGAACCGTTCAGAGTGGAAGAGTTGCCTGCACCTGGGGGTGTTTCTGCATCCAGAAACCAATAGAAGAGCATGTGCAGGATGGCTTGGCATCTCTGTCCAGCCTCTTGTAGTACCAAAGCAGTCCTGCCCAGAGATATTGAATCTGAGTCCCACCCTACTGGCAGAATCCACAGTGCTCGGTTAATGGATCCATTAAGAGGAGACTTGAGCATTTCTGTGAAGTGGCTGCAGAGTGATGGGGCTAGTTGGGAGCCACCATATTGATGACTGAGACAGAAAAGGTAGTCATTGCTTTTTTTCTTTTAACTTGGTCTTTGGGCGTAATGTTATTTTGGCAACAGATTAGGTTGTAGTTTTCTACAAGTTGGCTATTAAAATATGACCACTATCTTGATGGGAACTAACACGAGCCCTCAGCCGGACGCAGGAAATGAGCAGATTCCTTTTTCTTAAATTCTTTTTGTCCCAGATCTCTGACAGCAAATGCCCAGTGAGTTTTTTTGATTTGCTTATGAAGATGCTTTCTCTGAAGTCAACGTGTCATTTTTCTGTTGTAGTTCTCTCTTCCTCTCTATTACAGAAGTTGAGTGCTGCTTCTCTCCTGATAGTTCTGTGTGGATGTGAACACAAGTATGGCAACAGAGGGTTAAAGAAAAAACAACCATTAATTAAAATATTTACATTGGAAGTTGAAAAACATTTACTCTTTGAGTAAAACAAACTTCCCCATTGTTCTTGTATGATTGCTGCAGTTTCTCTGAAAATAGCCAGGAAGAGGTTGTGCTCTGAGGAATTTTACTGGGTTGGCAGGGGAATAGGAGGGTAGGGATACTGAAGCAGTCTCTTAGTCAGTGGGGTTCTTATGTTCAGATCTTTCTGTCACGTGCATAAAATGGCTGTTCTTCACAGAACAACAGAAAAAGAACAACCAACCCACACAAGAAAGCCCCCAAAAGAATCCAAAAAAACCCATAGTGATGGAAGTATATTGTCGTATTATTCTGGTAATGCTAAAAAATAAATGATCACCAGTGGAAGATGAGAAAATGGTATCCACTGGATGAAAGAGTTATTTTTAATGCTTAAAGTGTACATTACTGTACACTTAAAGAAGGGGGGGAAAGAGAAGCATCCCAGAACAGGCAGCAGTTTGGATGCTGGCTCCCAGGCTGCTGACCTGGGTGCTGCCATCCTCATTTTGCTGGTGGGGAAATGGCAGCAGAGCACAGGGAAGGATGTCACCTTCCCATGGTGCTGAGCACCTGTGGCTCCTGTTGAGGTCTGCTGGACACTGAGCAGCCACCATGCCAAAGAAAACGAAGTGAGGGTACAAATCAGGGACATTAGACACAAAGAAAATGTTGTGTTTCACTGGTCTGGTTTTGTACTTCAGGCACCGGGATACTCTTGTTAGCATCTCTATACAAAAAAGTAAGCATATGTGAAAACTCTTGGCTTCAAATCCTTCCATTCTTGCCATATCTTCCCCCCAAGTTGAAAAATTAAGGGTTGTTTTGTTTTTGCTATTTTATTTCTTTAAAAATAGTATTCTCTCATACAGCACACCATTTCACCCTTGCACGTTTTTGGCCTCTTCCAGTCTGGCATAGGACTAACAGGCTTTTAGGGCTTGTGGGCAGGACAACTAAAAGACTAAAAGGGTGTATTGCAGGAATTGGTTGGTTTGGTTTTTTTAGATCCTTGATTCAATTTTTTCACTCTTGCTCTTTTCAAAGTTGCCCAACAGGAGGTCTCTCTTCTCTGCCCTAGTGACTCATGGACTGGATTGCAGGTCATGTCTCCTTTTCTATATAATAGCGCCACAGACAAGTGTTTGTTCAAGCCCGAGTCTATCATGACTATAAATTTTATTGACTATTCCAAGGTTGTAGTTTTGTTGGTAAGGTGTGCGGTACTCTTTCCTCTGATCCCAGGTATGCTGGACGGCACCATATTTACCTATATTATAAAAGCATCTTTGTTGCATTGAAAGGTTGGTTTGTAAAGGTGTTAAGAAGTTAATTGTACTTGTTCAGGGTATGCGTCACTTAAACTTGTTCACGAGAGCTTTGTTCCATCTGTTTCTTGCATGGTTTACTGTGTTTTAGAAAGGTTGTATGCTGACAGTTTCTTGGCCTGGAGATAAAAGGTGCTGCGTACCCAGGTTTGATACATTGATAGAAAATGGTCTCCACAATGTATAGCACCGCTGAGATTATTTCTAGCCATTACCACTGGTCTCATTTTACAACCGTTCACATTATGTAATTTGATGCTCATTTAATTTAATGAGAGGATGCTGCAGACTTATTTATGACTCGGCAGGGCAACCTGTATGCTGTGGGCACCTCTGTTATCCTTGCTGAAGGAAGAAGAGCATGTTTCTTACAGAGCATGTTACAACATCTTCAATATTTTTATATCCAGGTTTCCCAGGTTGATGCAGACCGGAGGGCGACTTGCCTGGGGTGTAGATTATATTGGAACGGCAGCAGAAGTTTAACTTTTTTTCTTGAACTGTTTATTAGTCTTCTGTTGTAAGGTTATCAGGAGGTATTAATGGACTTTTCCTTTTGTTACAGATGGAATTTTATGACTTGCTGGACTCTGAATAGGACAAGGAGATGTGTCTGATAAGGTAAGAGAGAGTAAGATAAATGTATTTCTACACAGAACAGTCTCACTGGCTTGTTGTTTGGGTTGAAGACAACTGTTTCTTTCCCTAACAGAACCCTGCAAATAATTGAGATACTTATTTTTACGTTACATCTTTCTCTGACCCTCCAAGCAGAGACCATCTCTGTTCTGTACCGCTTTTGTCCCTGTCCTTTCTCCTGGTGAAGTGAGGTACAAAGTCTGAAAGACAAAAATGTATGCCTTTCCAGTCATGGGTTTAGCAAGATAGGCCATACTTACGCTACTGTTTTAGAGCTTCTATAAAGTAACAGATGAGGTAGAAAAGTTTCTGTTCAGTTTTGAGATTCTGAACGCATGCCCCCCTCCTTCCCACCGCCGCATTTGAAAGGTAAAAAGATCTTTGAGCTGCTTTTTTATTAGGACAGAGTGTATATGAGTAGAAAACCTGTAGGATTGAGTTTGAAATTAGTGTTTGCGGCTACTATTGCACTAAAGGAAGCCGTAGGTTTGCTGATTATTTCTAAATTTCTTTTTAATAGCAGTGGTTTTAAATGGCAGTGCTTAGATACTTTTTTTTTTTTTTCTCTTTTGGTTTCTGGTACAGAGACTTCAACTGGCAGAAAGGAATAGATGCCTTTGAAAACTCATAGGTGTTGAGTTAACCACATTCAAACAGCAAACAGCCAAACACTATAGTAGTATTATATAAGGACTGTTGCTGTTTTTCAGCCCGTGATCCACCCTGCGACTCTCCAGCTTTGTCACTCATGCGTTTCTTTTTGCCTCCTCTGTGCCATTTGCAGGCCATGTTGCTCTTTTTGGCATTTGGTTGGAGATGCAATGAAAACACCTAAATGCATCATACCGTTGCATAAGCGCCAGGACTAAATTGCTTTTTCCTTGGCTTCAGGTTTGGTTTTGGTGGGGTGTTTTTTCCATTTAAGTTTTGTTTGCCAAGTAGAGTTACCCTTTGGAGGGTGGCCACCCAAGCGAGAACCGAGAACTTTGAATGGCTCTCGGAGCTGTGTGAAATATGTAAGAATCAAAGACTTGCTTGCTGGTTAGGTTTTTTTTGCAAATGGTAGGCATTTTGTCCATTCAAACTACCTTCTTTCATGCCACTGTTGAATTGTATTATGAATATTTTATTTAATGACTTACAAGACCACTGTTGGGTAGAGAGTATGTGTGTAGTTGGTAAAATACAGCTCTTTTGGTGAGAGGTCTGGCAGTCTGCAGCACTGTTGCACGGAGGACCTTGCACGCATAACTTGTTTGTTGTGTAAATGAGCTGCTTCACTTGCACGTGTTCCAACTGGTCTACATGTGCTCTAAGAATGGGTAATTAAACTTGCTTTCAGGACTCTTGCAGAGCATGTTCAGCCCAACCTGTGCCAGCCAGTGCCCCTGCACACACAGGCGGTTCCGCTGCTGTCCCACTGCACACTGGCCACCGGCACAGCGTAACATCTCCTGGGAAAGCAGTGAGGCCAGGGTGGGCAGAGATGCTTGTGTTTGAGCTAGTTTTTTCCAGCAGAGTCAGTTGACTGAGAAGTTTATCCGCCCGGTGTCAGTGCAGTGCTGGGGGCTTACTTGGCATGTGTGCGTGGCAGCCCTTCGGTTGTGCTCACTCAGCTGCTAGTGTTTTCCTAAGACATTACTCTTCATGTATTATACATACGTTACACAGCGTACACCTATATTATATTGTTTCATTTTAAATTCTGTTCTGTGAAGTGGATATTGATGAATGGGTGTGCTGTGACGTGGGCAGCTCTTGTGGCACGGCAGCTGGCTGCTGTTGTACCTCTCCCAGGGCGAGCTCACGCTCCCCTTTCTTCTCATCAAACGACCGCTGAGGAGGCTCTGTTTCCAGCAAGTTCTGCGGCTTGAGGCCATGACACCTTCTCTCGCCACAGTTTTATTGCCAGCCCCAGGGACATACAAATGATGAGCCAGGTCCCTAGCGATTGCAGGACTGGCTTTAAAATGAGATTTTTGGGAGGAAAAGTATCACTTTCCACTGACTCTCGCTTTTTCCCCTCTAGAAGGGAATATTCTGTTCTTATTTTGTGTGGTATCTTCTAAGGGTTGAAATTAATTCTGAGCTATGAATGTGTGTACCTCGTTCTCCTTTCTCTGAGAGGGCTTTGTTTATGCCTTCCCCAGCAGCCTGGGCTGGAGAAATGCCACTGTCCCACTCTATGTTCTCTTGTGTTGCAAGAAGCAGGTGTCCTGGTCATGCTCCTTCTCAAGGCCGCAGTTGCCAGGTGTCCTTCATAGTTTCAACTATCCCCTTACTACTATGGCATCAGTGTTACTTTATTTCATTTTTTTTTTTAACTTTCTGATCCCATTCTGCCTTCCCTCTCCCAAGTTACATTTGAGTTTCCATCCTTCTAGGCAGGCATCTGGATTCTTCCCCAAAAAAGTGCACTCAGGTCCTGCCTGTGCCTCCTGTCCATGTTTTCCCTTAGTTGCTTACAGTTTTCATGGATGTTTCCTGACCCGTTCCCTGCAGGTTATTCTTCTGGGGGGTTACTTCTGAAGTACTCACGTGTTAAAAAAGATAGCGGTTGCTATCTTTTAGTCCCATTTAAAGCAATGAGAGATGGTCCACAGAGAGTAATCTTGTTTTAATCTTAGCCATGGTGACTTCCTTGTAATGGCTGCCTCGCCTCTTGACATCCATCCTATTGATTACCTGACAGGGTTAAATTAAAAAGGAAAAAAGAAAGAAAAGAATAGTTCTTTGAATATGCCTGAAGCCTAATGAAGAAATTATGAGACTTGGCAAGCTTGCAGCGATGCTGATAGGCGCCAGACCTCTCACCCAATATTTTCTTTTCCTTCCCTTATATTTCCCTGTGCCTTTATCTTACTTCCTTCCAAGGAACTGGGGGCCCTTATGAACTACAAGTCAAGTTTCACATGAGGTCTGCCTGATAGCTCAGATCATAAGTATAAAATGGTTCTATAAGGCCTAATCTATTTTCAGAGGTATGAGATAAAAATTACTTTGATCGTTGAAATGGCATTGTGTCATTTTTTGGAAGGAAACGGTGAGGAAGTAACTGTTATCAGGCCTTTTTTTACCCTAAGGTTAACTTAGACCTGATGAATTGCAGCTCCAAGGTTGCTTGCCTTAACAGTTCTGAATTGGGTTGCCAATTACTATTGATTATCTGAAAAGCAGTAGGTTGATGTATATTCTATTATTAATAGCTGTTAATGCACTTTATAATGGCAATCTGTTTTGCAAACATTTTCTGGTTGTTCTTTTTTTAATGAGTCTTGGCAGTGAAAATCATGGTTTAACACATGCAGAACTGCAGTAACTTGTTGAAGTATTTGTGTGGTTTTGCATTTGGGGTGTATTTGTGTTGTTGCTTTTTTTTTTACTGGAAGTAACACTTGATTTTGATGTGACCAAATTGAGGCAGAGTCCAGGAATGGACTCTGTCTAAACTGGTCCATTGTGTTTTCTTTGGGTGTTGGTGCATGTTGGTGCAAAACTCTTGCATCACTGCTACATGAATTTTAATAGCTTCTTTTGACATTCCATATGGATATTTTCACCGCCACAGAAGTCATCCTAGAAAAACTTTCCAAATAAGAAAGCTAATTTGAATAAAACGGTAACAGGTCATTTGAGTTCCTTTTCTTGTATTATTTAGCTGTTTTGTCACAATATGTGGAAAGTACCTGGAAAGCATAGGGAGAAAAATGGGAAATATCTCATGCATAAGGAAGAGCCTCTAGATAACAAAGTTTGGGGGGGGGGAAATACCTGTGTAAATGTAGACATCAAGGTAAACGCTTTTTCCTTTTCTTTTTCTTCCAGAAAATTTGAATATTTGCACAATCTGATCTTGCAAGTTGTAAATGCTTAACACTTCTAAAAGAATAAATTACCTCAGTGCCTGAATGTGTAGATAACTGTCAGCTTCAAAGGATCAAGTGATTTGGAAGGAATGTCTGGAAAGCTCAGTATAGGCAGGTACTAGGCAGAATATAGAGAGTAGGGGAGTACATTCAACTAATGTAACAGAAGCTGAGATGTAAGTTTATATATAAATTAAGACTAATCATGTTATGAAAAACGAATTTCTCTGGTTCTGCTTTTAATGTAAAAGTGGAATACTCACTTCCCCCTCCCCATCTCTCTTACAATGTGTTTCTCAAGCTGCTTGTTATAAGTCATGCTGCTCCTATAAAAATTGAGATGGAAAATTAACCTATTTAATACTTCTCGAACTACCATTACAAAAAAGGGCACCTTTTCCTCTAGAATATCCTTCTTGTGAGCTGGCTGGTTCTATAAGGTGTAAGGACCTTTGCACTCTTGACTAAGCAAGTAAGAGAAACTGAAATCAGTACCGTAAAATGCATATTGAAGCTATAGGGCTAAGATGGAAAGAGCCATTTCAGCTTTTGTTTGAAAAGTGAACTGATCTGAAGTTCCCCTCAGAGTGTGTAAAGCACAAACAAGGAGGGGTGTAGTTTAGCATTGCAGCCTCTGGGATGCACGTTGCCCATCTTTTACCCCACCAATGCTGGCTACTAGACTTGGCAAATGACTGCTAGTTTTGACTTCTCCTTATGGTTCCTTTTCTAATCCAAGTTCTCTGGGCTCCAGCAGGCATGCAGGCACATGGGGAATGTCAGGGCAAACCCTGGGGGTTGCAGCTGCCCCTTTGGGGTGAAGAGCCATCAGAACAGGTCAACAGGGTGAGATGGGCATCACTGCTGCTGATCATCACTGTGCCTACCACCCTGGCTGGATGCACCCTTCTTTCTTCCTTTCTCTGATGTTGTTGGTGGGACTGGAGCTTGGAGACCCTCTACCTGGTGAGCGCCCAGGGTACCAGCTTTGTGGCCGCGGGGCAGCCGCCAATTTCGGTGCTTGAAAATAGTGCTGGCAGCCAGGAACTTCTAACTGCAACTCTGCTAATGACTGGTGGTGTGGTTTTGGGCAACTCCCTTGGTCGTCTTTGAGTCAGCTCCCCTGTCAGTAAAGGGGATGATCCTCTTTTGTAACTTACTATTGAAATGATTAATCATCATGCTTCTGATGACAAGGTGCTGCATGTGTTGTTACCATTGGTATGGAGAGACCGTTCAGCTTTAAGAAACCCAGACTCTCAAGAACACAATGGGTTGTGGGGTCTGTTTTGTGTGTTTTTTTCCTGTTAACTTATGAAAAGGATCAGATTGACTCTCAGTACCAAAGCACTAACCACCACTACTGACCGCTTGAATCTTGGCCTCCTCTCTTTCCTTTTTCCTTCCTCTCCACAACTCCCTTCTTGACTCTCTGCTTTTCATGTCAGACCTTTCCTAAATTAATTGAAGATGGGGTGCCAGATAAGGTTAAAAGGGAAATTTTAGTTGAGGCTGCAGGTGAAGTCCTGGCAGTGAGGCTAAGTAGGGCTGTAGTGAGATAGAGAAATGTTCTGCTTTTTTTTTTCCCCCTTTTTTTTTTTTTTTAAATCCATTCCAAATGGAGGCTGTGCAGTTTCCAGGCTCTGGGTTGGTTGCCAGCCTGAGACATGCCAGTAACTTGCTGTTTCAAAAAAAAAAAAAAGTCTAAAAATAATGTTGGGGGGAGCCCAGTGAGTGAAAAGTTGCAAAATTCACATAAGAGATTAAACTTAACTTAAAAGCCTCTAGATATTTAAATTAAAGGAAAATATTAGTTAAGGTGCCCAGACAAAGCTCTGAGAACAGCAGGCGCTTGTTTGCTGTTCATCTCCCACCAAAAAATGTACTCTCTTGCTTCATGATTGACCTCCAGGTGCAGGTTGTGATGTCCTGCTCCTGTGGGAAGAGCTGATGTGTTAAGGAACTGAGGGCTCTCCTTAGTCCAATCATTTGGGTGGTGGGGTTGTATGGAGAAGGAACTGATTGTGTTCCTGCTGACTGGGTGCCTGCCTCCAGCCTGAGAAGCAAAGCCAGCTGTGACTTGTCTGCTCCCTGATTGCCCTCTTGACATTCAGCCGGTGCACTTTGAAATCACCGAGGCTACTCGTGACTTGTGGACTGCACAAACTCCAAGTAATAGGCTTTTGTTCTTGAATGTATTTCACAGAATATGTTTTCGTAGACTTCTGTTCCCAGAATAAGCCTATGTTGTCTGCTCATCTTGTCTTACTAGTGCAGATTGTGAACTCTCACTTAGCGGTTTCTACAGTGAATCCATAACTTCTGTAGCTACCTTACAGAGATATCTACTCCTGGCTATAAATAAGAGAAGAAGATACGTCCCAGTTGTAAATTATATATATTTCCCTCCAGAATAATTTTAAGCAGTTCAATTTTGTGCTATAGAAATTCTTACTGTTTTGTTCATGATTGTAGTAGTACTATGGCAGACGTTTTTGTTTCTCTTTATCCATGGAGGGATGTCATATGGTGCATTGTCTGCGTGTTTTTATTTAAAACAAGTTGTTGTGAGTTAAAAAGTGGAGAGAGGAAGATCTGGATATCCTAAGTTCTGGTGCTCAGATTTGCCATTAATGATTTTCCTTGGAGATCACTTCATGTTCCTAGTTTAGCCATACAAAAATTTGAGTCTTCAGCACTAATTAATATTAGCTAGAGCAGCAGAAAAGTGTATTGCGGTCTGTCCTGAAGCTCTGGAAAAAGGCGTGAGTACCCTTAACTGAAGCTGTGGAGCACTTTGAAGACAATTGACCTCTGATTTTAATATTCTGATGTTGTGTAAGGAACACAGAAGAGCCAGTGCTTCTGAAGAGATGTGCTCCAAGAGGCTCCTGTACATTGGAGTTACCTCAGTACAGAGATCCGTGTTTCTGAATGGAAGCATTGCTGCAAAGCGGGGAAGAAGTAAACACCAGAGGAATTGTACAGGGCTTTAGTCAGCTGGATAAGATAGAAAGTGGTTCTTGTGGATACTGCATTTTGCAAGCTTGCCGTCTAAGAGTTTCTGAGCATACTGTGCATTGTATCAATCAACTGTAATTAAGTACAGTCAGGCAGAGGAGATAATTCTGAACTCTTCAAAAAACTTTTCTCTGCCCAGCAGCATCTTTTCAGGGCCTAGTTTTGGCTAATGCAGTCTTTATCTTCTGAGTAAATTTTGGTAGAGACATTTAGCTATTTTGTCAGTAAGTCACTGATAACCATTATCTTCTTCGATAAGCCAAATACGCAGACTTTTAAAATTCTTGATACAAGATGTATTTTCTGAATCTTTAGCTGTTCTTGTGGTATTTTCTTTTCTGAAGTGAATAGACCAGAAATGCACGTTGCCCTTGCTGTTATTGTTCTTCAGATAATACTCTCCCTCCCTGCCTTGCCTTATACAAAATAATGTTCTTATCCCCCCGGAGGGTACATTTCCTTGCTTAGCTGCAGATTTGTGCAGGAAGTTTAGTGTCTAGATTGTGTCTGCCATGACCCCCAGTTTTTTTTTTTTACAGGATTGTTGCCTTCCCAAATGCAGTTCCCCAAGGGTAACTCTCACAGTGGTTTTTTTTGTTGGCGGGTTTTTTGGTTTTGTGGGTTGGTTGTTGTTTTTGGGTTTGTTTTTTTTTGGGTTTTTTTTTTGTTTTTGTTTTTGTTTTTTTTGTTTTTTTGTTTTGTTTTTTTTATTCCTGGGAGTTTGTAACTTTGTGTTATTGGTGTATTAAAACTAGCTGTTGTTCAGATAAACTGTACTGAGCAAAAAATAGGCTTCACCAGAAAGTAGCCTGATTCAGTTCTTGCTTACTGTTGCTCCAGGTTTCATATTCTGTGCAAATGACAAGACGTGATTTCATATTTTCTTTCAGCTCCCTGGTAATGGCAGTGGACAGCATCCCATTGTGCCCTTAAAATACCAACGAAAAAAACATGAGAGGGAGCAGGGTGCATGATGTCATTAGAGGATTTTGAATCCCTAAATTGTACTTTTTGTACTTTGCAGTTTGGGTTTGTGTGAACATAATTACAGATTTGAATTCTTTCTTTTAAATGTTGTATGTATGTGGGGGAGTAGTTGTTTTGTTTTTGCTAAGTAACATTTTTCTAGAGAATTGTATTCATTCCACTTGTGTCCTTTTCCTGAAGGTAATATTTAATGCTGATACTTAATCTCATAAGAACTAGACCAAAAAAAAGTATCAGCATGTTTACCATCAACTAATAGTCAAAAGGTAAAGTCTCACAAATACTTGACGAAAACTAAATGAATAGCTCTCAGTTTCCTGTGGGTGGGTTTTTTATGTGCATGCATGCACTGCTTACCAATAAGGAATAGAGCAACTTTTCCGAGATAGCTATGTTGTCAGCTTTTATTTTTTGTTAAGCAGGAGGAAGAAAAAAGTTCATAAATTGTTAAAAGGAATTTGTCTACACTGTGTGCCAACAGGGTTGGGTCTGTTTTTTGTTTTTCCTTCTCCATTTTATCAGGAGGAAAAAAAAAAACAAAACTAAAGCAACTTGCTTTTCTAATACTTTATTAGCCTTTTGCTTCCCAATGCTGAACTTTAACAGCATACTGCTTTCATGATTTATTATAGCAGTTGCCTGTGAGTGTGGTATTTGAACACACCTCTTAGAGATTAACAAAGTTAAGACCTTTACTTCCATGGGGATGTTGTACACAGCCTCATTTTATGTATTTCACTCTGCCCATTTCCAAAGTGCTTCGAGAAATCCGCTTAGGGCAGCCTGGGAAGCCTGTGGGGACTGGTGTAATGGTACCCTCCCAGCAAAGCCATTTTCTGATGGCTGGGAATACTCTATATTTGGTCTGTCTGTTGTACACTCAGATGAATTTTACCTTTAATAAATTGTGTTGTGTTTAATAAGTTGTGTTGCTTTCATCCTGTGCATCACTAGTTTGAAAACTTGGGTGTCAGTTGCATACTTTTTCTTATACAAAGGAAAAGTGTACGTTTTCTGGCTCTTGTCCTAGTCTGTACTATTCAACAGGCATGAGCAAATCGGTAGACTTGACCGTGTCCCACTTATACTTCCTCTGGATTTCTTGAATTGACAGCTGGAAGAACAAATTATCTCCTGTCCTTTTCCTCTCTGCTTTCTTGTACTGGCTTGCAGTTTAAAATATCTCCCCTTTTGTAGCCTTAAGAGGGGTTGATGTTGAAGTCTTCACCAGAAGCGTTCTCTGAACTAGTTACACCATCAATCCCACTAACAAAACTCAATTGAAAAATAAGAAGAATGTGCTTGGGATGTACCTGTGCAGCTTGCTGTGTAACTTTTTTCCTTTGATCTTTTGGGTGGACTATGCTTCCCTCTTCTACCAAGAGAGGCTGTTGCAGAGCCATCAAGGGCTGCCTGCTTTATGTGGAGCAGACATTCAATTCCTACAGAGATGTCACTTGGAGAGACCACAGTTCTGGTTTGAGAGCTGGAGACAGATGAGGGCATGTTCTTGTTTCTCCAGTTTCTGGGCATGGTGCAAGGGAATGCAAGGGATGAGATGGTATGTTCTGAATACCCTAGCGAGGAGTGGAGTCTTGAGATGCTTTGTGGCTCTGAATACTTGAGACACAAAACGAAGAGAAAACTATTATTTAATTTAGATTTCTGTAGGTACTTAAAGGTCATCTGTAGGATTATCTGAAGTTCTGTTGTTGGTTTCTGGTGAGACCTATTATTGCATGAGGTCTGAGTAAAAGTAGTGATGGCCACTGTTAAGCAAAACTAGCTGGCAGTGGTTAACAACAAGGTATTCTCTTACATTAATGAAGTACTAACAATCAAGAAAGAGGGCTGTGTGTCCAGATGTCATATTGATGGATCCTAGTGCAAGAATCAAAACAAGTAATGCTCTTTAAGCACGAGTGAGTCGTGGGCAGTTAGGACCTCCCATGCAGGACAAGTTCACGTTTGCTTAGCCTGCCTTGTTTTCATACATAAATTTGGTTTTCACTACTGGTTACATTTGAAATTATTTCCTTATGTTTTCAGATGTTGCCATAATGTTGAAAGTGTTAATCCTTTGCTGTTGCTCATCCTCTTTCTTATATGTCTATATTCACTTGTTATTAAAGAAGTACTATGATGCAATTACAACTATTCTTCAGATACACTTTTATGAAGGAGGGATAGAGAGACTGACCTGCCGTGTTCTTTTTCTCCCGTTTAAAACAAATAGAGACCTATGTGATATTTTACTAGCACTCTCTCACTTATATAGGGAAATGATTTTTTAAAGACTAGTTCCTGAGAGTATTATTTTCATTTGGAAGGGGTTAACATCAGCTTTTCATGTAGTAGCTGATATCTGGGACGTAGAAACACAGCCATGCAGGTTGCTGTTGGTGAGAATGTTGTTTGTATAAGTAGTTTCCTTAGCAGGTGTTGAAATTCTCCCTTAATGATTTAATTACTTAATCTCAGGAAATCCTTGGGAAAAAAAAAGAAGATGTCTAGGAAGTTCTGCCAGAGTCTTATATAGGTGTAGTAATAAAGGAGGGGAAGGATGACCTTGTCTGAAGTTAGATGTGGAGCAGGAAGCACTGGAGCAAGCGTTGGCCAGAAATGCTGAAATACAGAATGAAATTGTGGAGGTGGGACGTGACTTCTTCTGGTGGTTAGACCAACATCAAGTCAGTTTAGCCTGAGTATGCCTCTTGAGTTTCCACCTATGTGAGATGAATTATAGTATGTGCCTCAGAAATACTGTGAAGGTGCTAAATTAATACTTTCAGTGGAAGATCACAAGATGCTTTGAATAAAGCTTTACAAAGTGCACAGTGTTCTTACTATTAATACCAAATAGTTTGAGTCTATCTCTTAAATGATAAGGAAAATGAGATGTGCCAGGTTTGTGAGGCTAGAGAAATGTTTGCTTGTTATTTTGAAAGAGCTGGAAAGTGCAGATGGAGAAGGGAAGACTTAAATTTCGGTATGGAGGAAAAAAATCCTGTGGACTGTGAAAAATGCACGTGGTTTAGAAATCCTGCACCTTGTTGCCTCATGTCTGTAAATAGCTTTGTAGGTAGCTGAGCATTTCTGAGCAGGGTGAGAGGGAGGAGAGAGTGTTCACCAATGCAGTTACGCACGGTAGAGGAAGCTGCTGCTCAAACTCTTTATTTGAAGAAAATGTGACAAACCAGGAACTGCTCTCGTCCTTTTCTTAAATAGGAAATACATGCAACCACAAAAGACAAGCGTGGAGCTAAGCGACTGGCTGGAACCTCTATTAGAAATCTGAAGTTACAAGAAACAGTCTCTCGGCCTACTTTGCCGTTTGGATCATCCTTCAAAGGCTGAAAGAAAGACCAACATGCAACCTGCCAGCAGAATAACAATTAGCGACGTTTTAAGCTGCGTGTCCGCAGCAGGGTTGTCCTTCCAAGTCATGCCTTTATCTGCCCCGTTTGGTGTCACTGAGATGTGGACACTCTTCGTGCTGGGGCTGCAGCTTTGTTGTCCTGTCCGAGTGTCCGAGAGACTGTCCCATCTTCAGAGTGCCTCCAGCTGCCCTGCCCAGGCTCTGCTTCCCTGCCAGAGGCTTGATGTGGCCTTAAAAAAATTGCTTGGCTCGCTTGAAGCCAGCTCACAGAGAATGGGAAAGATTCATGTCGTCTCGGATGGCTGGAGCTTCTCGCTGTATTTTGGTTATTTTAGTTGTTAACAGTGAGGTGTGACCTTCCTGTGAGCAGGTGGGAGGTGAAAGCCCTGCCTCTCCCTTGCTTGGGATACTAGCACGCTCAGAAATGAGGAAACTGCTACCCTTTAACTCTGTGATGGAGGTCAAAACACACCAAAAAAAACCCCAAACCCTCCTACTCAGAGAAGCGAGTCCTCAGCTTGGCTATTTAGGAACAGCTACGTGATGAACGTGGTGTTATTCTGATGGACAACTTGGCTGTCCTTTGTTAGTTCTCACCAATGAAACACTTTATTTTAAATGAATTCTGGTGGGTAAGTCTTTAGCTAATTAGTTAAATATCCTAGGGAAGGCTTTGTGGCTAGAAGTTAATTCTGGTAATTAATTCTGCTGTTATGCTGGGGTTTGACAAACGACTGCGCTGGTTTTACTTAACCTGAGGAGATGTGTTGAAACTTCTTTGACCTTTGTTTAAAAGTTAGAGCTCTATTAAACTTTAGCCTAGGAAAAAGAACATCTTTAGGTCTACGTTATGGTGTTTCCATCCCTTAAATAAATCCACATGGACTAAGCAGTGCTGGTGGCTTGGGTCTGGTGTCTGGACCCCTGCTTTTCAAGGGAATCCTCTCCTACAGGCTGTTACATCACCTGACATCCAGCTCTATTACAACGGGGAGTTCAGGCTCTTCTGCTCGTCTTTAAGCATGTTGCTTTTTCAGCGCATCATTGCAATGCTGCTGCTGTTTGTCTAAAAGATAAAGTTCCCTTACTCTAGAAAAGCAAAGTAGTACAACTAAACTGGGACTTTTGTCTGTAAATATTACTGGTATTTAATAAGAATTCTCCTTTTTGAGCTGAAAGCACAAGTAGCGCTATGTTCTGACAAGTTGTTCTGACTCAGCTTCAACCATAGCTCTTTAATAGTGATTAAATGTTTTATTGTATGAAAAACAAAACAAAGACATTTTTTGTGTTGGAACAACGAGTATCTGATATGACAGCATAGAGCAAAAGTTTATTATGCATATGGAGCTGAAATAAGTTAACTTGTTTAAGCCGTATTGTAGACACAGTGCTCCTGCATTTGAAAAAGTTTCATGACTCCATATAACAACATCAACATGTTTCCATAGTTAATTTCCATCCTACAATTTTATTACCTTTTGTCTAATGGAACATCATCATATTAAGTAAACTAATAACCATAATGTTAATGTTGCTGATGCTTTATTAGATACTGCATTACAAAAACCCAAAACAACAAACCACAATCCTGCATTTGCTTAAGTGGAATATGTCTTAACTCCTGAAGCTTTTTTTTGTGCAGGGAGAATGAAGGTTGCATGTAAAAATACTGTATCCACTGCTCAAAACGGACCTGTATACAACAGTATGCCATACTGTTGCTTGTGAGAGCACCAGCTCTTCAGCACCTCATTTTGCAGAGAGGAACATGTTTTACCCTGAGACTTCTGTCACATTTATGTATGTCTACATGTATGAAGCAAATAGAGAAATAGTGGCAGTCAGTATAAATGGGTGATGAGGCAATTTGATTACTTGGAAAGGGAACAGAGAAGTAACTACAAGTTGGTAGAACTGAGATAATTTTATTTGAAGTTCACTGAACAAAGTTATTTCTTGTTAAATTTGAAAACGCCACCAAAAGTCAGGGGTATGGCAAACAATGACATGTGCTTTGTCACACAGGGGATAGGGTATGGATGGACCTTACGTGAGTAGTACAAATGCTAGCGCAGACAAGTCCACCTCTGTACATTATGCAGAGGAAAGGGCTTGCTGCATTCTGGAGAGCAGTGTACGTTGAAAGGGAGCTGGGGCACTGGTAAACAGCTAACAGAACGCCGTAGTCCTACTAAAAGAATGGATGCAGTCTTTGGATACGAAAGCCAAATGTGTCCTGTAGGAACATACAGTATTACCAGTGTACAGTGGCACAGAGTCACTACTGGAATATGGAGTCCAGTTCCTACGTGCTTGCTTCAAGAAAACATGCTTAAAGAAAAAAAAAAAGTTTTAGAGAGATGAGAGATTGATTACAGTTGGAAAACCTGTTTTACTGTTAATTTTTTTTTTTTTTTTTTTTAATAAAAAGCATAGCTAGCGTGCTTACTTTAAGTGAAGTGCCTGAATTCTATGTATCTATAGAGGAGAGAAAGTACAAAGCTCTTCAGTTTAGTTAGGAGGAGGTGTAATGAGATTGAATAGCTGAAAGTTGAAACCAGATGAATCTGGGCTAGTTGTAACACAAATTATTAAGTAGGATGAATTACTTACTTGAAACAACTCCCTTTGAATCTGATGGATTCTTGATCGCTTGCTTGTGAGTTAGAACTATGTGGTTTTAGCAAGTGGAATTAATTGCTGATGTGTTTGTTTGGGACTTTATCAAGTCTTTATCTGCCTGTAGGTCTGTGGTGCCTATTGGGTGGGCGGTCAGAGAGGCCATCACAACGGTCTGTTGGGCTTTCTGGGTCTGTGAGAGGGGACAGGGACCACCTGATGCTATGAAGTGATGTACCAGCCAACTGTCTGGTGTTGGTGCTCATATCTGATCCCAGTACCCTCTCCAGTAGGCTGGTGAGGTTTTCTGGTTTGTTGTGTCTTTTCTCTCTTTGACAAATCTGCTCAGTCTTGATTCATGAGTCAAAAGGGAGAAAACAATTTAAAGCTGCCTACTCATCCATGGGCAGAGGGGCAGCTGTAGTTACAGCAGGTAGGGTTCTGAGGGGCTTTTGTTGGATTGGGTTTTTTTTTTTCAGTACTTGGGAGGTTTTTTTGCTTGTTTTTTAGGGAAATAAAAGGAATCAGACAAATGAAGTTTTGCATCCACACAGGTATCCTGGTGGAATAAAGAATTGTACAAGTAGAATGCAGAGGAAAACGAACTTATGATCAAGGGTTACATGCAATTTTTTCTTGATCCTTTGAGAAATAAGTGAATTTTCATGGGTCCTGGAAAGTGAAAAGCTAATGCACTAGGGACACTCCACTGTTAGATACGTTTTCCAGACTCATTCCATATCTGCAGCAACTGGATTGTTGTTTTTTTCCTGTTGCTGTTTGTTTATTCACATGAAATAAACTTTGTCTTAATCTAATTACAAATAGCGGCATGTTTCCATCACCGTGTCAAATTTCTAGCACACTTTGTGCAATAAGTGTTGCCCTGTATTTCCATAGAGAGACAGAGGTCGCACTAGTCCAGTTTCTTGCTGGTCTCTGGATTTTCGTCTTTGGGTTGGAGCAGAGGACACAAGGCAGAGCTGTGCAACACTGCAGCACCTGGGCAGTAGACCTAAGTTAGCAATTTGATGTTATTTGCAGGGGTGAAAATAAAATTAATACTCATATCACGTCTTAAAAACAGATGGATTGCACTTCTTGTCCCCATAGTGGCAAAGCTTTTGTAGAAGTCTCTATATAAATTGTGTTGGTGGGCTGGGGGATTCTTCACCTCTGGTGGAGAATCAAGTGCTGTGTTTTAATGATAATTCAGTGTACTTTTTTGTGTTTGTGATGTCACAGCACAGCTCTGTTTAACTGAGTATGGGGAGCTCTGTGAGGATGGCAGAGAAAATGCCACTGCCTTCACTTCTGACACATACTGATTGTGAATTATTTATGGTACTTCATTGTAAATGGAGTGTTCTGTAGTATATTTGTAAATAATGAATTCTTTATGACAGGACATCTGTGTGTCTGGATCCTGTGTCACAGAGCTGGTTATCTGAATGCACTTTATGATGAGATATCTATCCGTTTTCCCAGGCTCTCTTGTAATGAAGCACTATTGTATTTCTGTTATATCTGTTATCCATTTTGACTCTGATTCCTAAATGATATATAGTCAGGTAACATATGTAGGAGTTTTTGCTATTTGTTGTGGGTTGATACAGTGTGATACTCATTTTGTAAAAGATGTAGGTATCTTTAAATGGAAGCATTCTGATTTTTGTGCTGTCTAAAATTAGGTTAGTAGAAGACATGTACTGTATGAATTAAGTTTGTTTTTGTAACTTTCCTGAAAAGTACGTGTTTTTGTAAGACAGTACTTTTTTCTTTTCTTTTTTTCTTCTTTAAAGTTGTTAAGAAGTAGTTTCTGGTTATGCCACTGGTCTGTGGAGGTAATGGAAATGCTAAATGCAGCATGCAGTTCATAATGGCCCTACAAGAAACAGGGAATGATTGCCTTTTTGGCCCAGTACGTGACTTTGGGGCAAACCTCTTCCCTTGCGTGTCTGTACAGTTTGAGTAGGACTCACTTGAAGCCTTCATTTGTGCAGGACTCTCTTAGAGTGTGTTCCCTAACAGGACACTGGCAACACTTCTCCAGCTCTTTAGGATGGTCAGCGACAACACTGAGTGTAAACTGTGTACCCTCTGCAAAAAGTTAATACTGCCCTTTAAGCTACCTACCTCCTTGCTTCTTACTACAGGGTTGTGGAGGAGGCCTGTTGACTTACTGCTGCCTCCCTCCTGCATGAGCATGAGCAGCAGGAGAAGCTGCCACCTCGGAGGACAGTAGCTTTGTGGGCCACCAGTGGGTGGCTTAAGGGCTTGACCTTGCCTGTGCTGACTGACCCACTTGCATGGCTGGTGAGCCAAAACACAAAAAAGATCCAAGTTGGAAAGATAATTTTCTGTGAGGGAAAAGACTGGTTTGTCACCCAGCCTGCTTCAGGAACTAGTTTTCTCACATGTTCCACTGGATCCTATTAGTTCAGCGAGGAAGAAGCTGGCTAGGGTCAAGTCTGGGAGCTGTGCTTGGTAGATTGGCAGCAGAGCCCTGGGCAAGGTGGGATGCTGGGTGGCCTGGTTGCTGGCCAGCATGGTCCAGAGGCAAGCCAGGACCATTTACGTTCTTAGCCACGCTTGCTGGTCCAATGTGTTAGGTTGGTTAATGGTCCCACGTGGATGAGAAATCTGCCAAGAAGGGGAAAAATGCTTTAGTTCTGGTATGTTAAACATCCCAAAGAATGCAGAGAGGGTGGGGAGTCTTCCATTAAAGTACCTGCTGCATATATTTTCCCTCATCAGTGCATGGTGCCAGCCTGCTCTCCTGCCGTCCTCCCCTCTCCCACCTATGGCTTCTCTTCCCTTTTCTCCCCTCCTGTAGTTACTCCCAGGAACTTAGTGCCAGTTGCCAGTCACTCAGTTTTACATTTTGTTAATGTACTCATAAGCCTTTAATTCCCTCAAAAAGAGAAAGAAGTTAATGCTGGATGCCCGCCTGCCCCTGCGGTTGCCTAGCAGCCGGCGGGAGGCACCGGGAGGAGTGGCTCGCCCCTCCTTGAGTCATCTGCCAAGAGAAACGAGAAGACAGTTATTACTGGTTAGGTTCGTTAACTTCCCCCCCCATCCCCCGGCTCTGTCTCTCTAGCACGTGTACACACACACACGCACACACACAAACACTTACCTGCCTCTGCTCAGCCGCTTCTCACTAAATGTGAGATGGAGTCTCCTGCGTTCAAGCAGCTCTCGCTGCTCACAGGCTCATATGAAATAACACGGTGACCCTCATGGGCGACTGAGGCCCTGATCTACAGTGTCACACATGTACTGCATAGACATTTTACCTCCTCTTGAAAGAGGACTTGCTTAGGTGCTTCAGATGATGAGGTCGTGGTTTTGCACATTGGGCTCTTACTTAAGACTTCCATTTTTAGTTGCAGGGTGCTCAGGGCTTCTCACCACTTTTCCTTGCATGCTCTGGCAGAGTAGCTCTGCTTAGTCTTCCTGCAGTAGCTGGAGACATCTCCAGCTTTTGGACACAAGTTGTGGTCTCCTCTGTTACCAGGACTGGTAGAAAAGGATGCCTGCCCCTGCTTTGGTCACGCTGGTGCAGGGTGGTTGAGAACCTGGATGGAGGGGGGCCTGTGACCAGGCAGAGGATGATGTGTTTTGAGTGACTCTGAGGCTGCCTCAGAGGAGCAAAAATGCCCTGAAAAGACAGTGGGTGGCTAAGGGTGATGGTGTCTGTTAAAGTGCCACAGCAGCTGTGGTGCACATGAAGGATGGAGGCACGGGTCTCTGAAAGAGGTTGGGTACCAAGATGTCATCTGTAGAATTGCAGCTTTGTTCCAGAGAGATTTCTGTAAACTTGACCCGGGGAAGAAAGGATTAAGAACGCCTCTTACCCCGGTATAACCAATTGACTATCTGACTGCTTATCTCGCCGTGGTTGTAAGTGCCAATTTAACATACTGTTTTGGAGCAGGGACCGTCCCCAGAGTGATACAGCTCTGAAGTGTACAGTGCAGGAGGATCCTTCCTTGCTTTTTTCTCCTCTAAGGATGTTTATTTCTGATGGGCACCTCTCTTTTCAGTGGAAGTGAATGATGCAAACAGAGAAGCTGATGGTTGTAAAAGCTACATGTCAGCCAATTTCATCTGTCATTATACTTATCATTTTAAGGCTGATTCCTAGATAGCCATGAACCTAGAGTCAGAGGAACAAGCGCATGATTTGTATGAAGAAATATAGCAGGTAGTACTTGGATTTTCTTTTTAAAACGCTAATTGTGTTAATTTGCTTGAGACACAATTATCTCAATGGGATTGATTTGTTTAATTAACTCGGGATGCCTGCAGGTTAAATAGTGAGTATAAATAGAAGGACAGTGGGGAATGCATCACTAATGTTTGTATTGCAGAAGGATTGACTCATATGTAAATGAAGTGCTGCAAGCCTGCCAGGCTAACCTAGTTCTGGGGTGGTTTCTAGATACAAAAATTCTCTTGTGCTGCATAACACAGGGCTTGTACACTCTGGAATAAGTTGGTGAAGAGTGTATACTGTAGTACTAACAGCAAAAATATACCTTGCTTCAGTTGTAAATAACCTTTGGATAGCATGTATGGGCGCTTTGGGGCACACTGCAAGGGGATGCAGGATGTGGTTTGTGCTGGACCACTGCAGTGGCACTGCCCTGATGCAGCCCAGCAGCTTCTTCAAGTGTCTCGGCCTCCTCACAAGAAATTAGTGCAGTTTCTTGTTCCAAGCATTGCAAAGACCACTTTTGAGCAGAGCGTCCAGTTACCCTGTATCCTTAGGCTGAAGGCTCATAACAAAGTTTTTGTATGTTCCCTTGTCCCTGGCTTTCTCTGCCTCACTGTGTGAACGTACCACGCCCTGCTTCTGCCAAGGATTAGGTATCTCAGTGCACCAGTTCTGCAACACGTGTGTGTCCTTTGTGTCAGTACCTGACACTTTAATGTGTCCTTTCTCTGATGGTGGACAGTTGTGTTTAAATCCCAAAGGGGAAATTCTGAGCCTTTTCTGTTAGTGTTTGGTCCTGCACCATGAAAATCTTGCAAATACAGATAGGACAGGCAGGTCTTTCTGATCTTCCTCTACCGAAAGTAATTCACTCATTGTCATGAGCTATATAAAACGCTAGTCTTTCTCTGAATCTTTCTGAGGTCTTTGTCATAGCTTGTGGCAAAATACTGTGCAAACTGAGCACTGAATAAAAATAAAAAGAAGAACAGAACGCTGCCACAGAATCAAACCAACTAAACAAACACACATTTCCTTTTAGCAGCTTTAAGTTTATTGCTGTTTCAAAGATGCCCTTGCTTCTGCATGTGAAAAGTGTATAAGTAGCACTACAGTCTTTCACAATTCTTTTCTTTTTTCTTTTTTTATATCCTTGATAACTTGTCCATCTCCTCTTAGCATGGTTGCTTCAAACTTCTCCATCTCTTTCTCTGCAGAAATTTGTCTTTGTCCCGAATTATTCTTGTCCCCATTTTCTGAATATTTTACTACCTCTGCGATCTTAAGAAGATAGGAGTTAAGAGCTGAACACAGTACTCTGGTGGAGAACATGCTTCTGATTTGTGCTGTGGCACAACAGTGTTGTTGGTCTTATCCTTTAGATAGTCACGTGAAGACTTTGTCTTTAAAATGGGGAAAAAAATATTTCTAAGTTGTATCTTTGCATATCTAGCAGTGTTTTTCATTTATTTCCTGAAGACTTGATTCAAATATTGAGTTACTCCAGAACTGTTAAACCCAACAATGAGTTTTGAGTGTTTCACGTTTTTCATTTAAATGCACTTTGCTTTTTATTGATCTGCAGTGGATTTAATTTGCCCCTTGGTCTGGCCTTGCGTGGTTCATCTGGAATACTTTCCATTCTTCTCTGTTTCTGACCAACTGTAAATAATTTGTGGATTTTAGCTGTTCAGGTTTGGGGAGGGGAAGGGAAAGGAGGTGTTGCCTTCATGTCTTTGCAGTTTGTTCAAGAACAGATGAAAAATTGCTGTCCCTGGTGTAAAGCTGAGAGCATCTCACCCTTGATTATTAATATTTTTTTTGCCTTATTGAAAGCTATTTCTTTTTGTTCTTGTGTATTTTCTGTATCTCTCTCTGCTGCTTTCTGATTTGCATAAACACTCTCCCTAATAAACCTCAGTTATCTTAGCAGCATAAAAGGATTTTGTCAAATACTGTTCACAAGTCCAATTCCCATACTTTCTAAATGCATACTTATGTTGACAAGCCAAAAATACTTGAGAAGCAAAGAGAAAAGTATAGAAGTATCTGCTGGAGAAGTTAACCTTGGAAAATTGTATCCCGTTGGAAATACTTAAGTTCGTGCTTCAAGTCTCTAGAGTTGCCACCTTCAAGGCACTGTTGCTTGAGCCTTTGTATTGCTCGTTGTTGTATCCCAATCCTTCATTTAGGATCAGTCCATTTGGAATGCAGAGTGCTCTTACTCTTTCAAACTATTTCTAGTGACAGTAATTGTCCTGCCTTATTATTTGTCTACCTGAAAAAGAGTTGTGGTTTGGGTTTACTGAAGGAGTTTTTATTCTTGTAGCAGGTCCCTCAGCTTTTCCCACCCCTGCCTTTTGCTGAGACAATTCCCTTTCCATATATCTCACTTGAAACCAGGACATTGTATGCGTTTTTAGACCGCTTATGAGAACATTGGAGTCCTAGAAGAAATGGTCATGCTTATTCCACCTTGCCGTCAGCCTAATGAGTGCTCTTTCTCCGTTGACAAGATAGAGACTTCAGCCCTTCTGGTATTTAATATAGATGCTGTTTTGCCCCAGCTTGTCAATGTATGTTTCTCTTCTGCCTGTAAAGTGAGGTTTACCAGGCCTTTGACTAGAACTAAGTTTACTGAGTAGTGCTAGATTTTCTTTTCCAAGTAAATGCTGCAAAGGCAAGTGGTAGAGAGCCTTTGTATCTCACATCAGTGATCTCCCAACATTGGTGGCTGTTGGGAGGGGTTTGATTCCCCTTTATAGCATCACATTTTATTTGGGTTAGTGTAAGCTGGGAATATCTGAGGACAACTTGAGATCTGTCAAAAGAAACGTTACAAATAAACTCTCTTAAAGTTTCTTGGAAGCTCAGGAGTTAAATGATAGCAGCTTTCTTTCCCAATACACAATTTCTGACCCAGTTATACAGGGGGTTTCATCGATCTAAACCAATTTTAGTTCTGCCACTATGGGAAGAGGTCATTGTACAAGGTTTGGTGTTTGGGTTTTTTTGTTGTTGTTTGTTTTTAATATTAAATAACTTAATCCTATAACAGCTTATTCTTTCCAGTCCATAGCTTTCCCTGAGAAAAAGTGAATATGCCTCCTCAGAGGCACTTGGAAGATGATGCTCCACAGACACGCAGGATTCACCGCCCAGACAGCAATGAGTTCAACTTTGAAAGGCTGGGGTGGTGAGAGGGTAAGGATGTGGAGGAGAGGCAGCATGCTGGTCTGTTGGGAGGCTAACGCTGTGTATTTCACTTCACAAATAATGAAGTACCATATTTTTCTAACGTATTTACTTTTTGTGTTCAAAAGTGTGCTCAGACACACTAAAAAGGCACTTTTTCCAGTGCATGTTATTTACAAATTACAAATCCCTCATGCAGGAAAGACATAGTGTACTTTCCTACAAAATTACAAGAAAGTTTCTTTCAGGCTCCACAGAATGGCTAAGTAGAGCAGTTCTGGACGCTTTGTTCCTCTGAGTTGACTTGAATCAGGAAAACGTATCCCTGTGATTGGTGCATTTTATGGGCTTGCAGATTTCTTAAAGGTAGGTCCAGTAATTTGTGCAGTAGATTATAGTAGATAGCATAGCCCAGGTAAAGAAAACTGATTATGAAAGGCACATTAGGAGCTTCAGAGGAAGTTAAATTAAAGTGGAAATTATTATCTCTTGGAGATGAACCTTTACAGGAGAAGCAGGTTGCGTGTTCTGCAGGGAGTGTGTGGAACAGGGCAGTAGCAGTATGACCAAGGGTCTTGGAGATGGACGTTGATTTGAATTCTGGGTTTATTTTTAAAGACCTCCAAGATGATGTTGCGCAAATGTCAAGAATCAGGAATGTGAATGGGGGGGGGGCGGGGGGCGGGAAACATCAGGGAGAGGAAAACCCGCCAGAGAACAGGGATGGTCTGGAAAATGTTCAAACAAGATGCTTTTGGTTTTTAATATAACAAAGGCTATATGTTGCTGCTCTTGAAGTAAGTCATACAAAGCCCCAGCTGTCTCTACTGCTTTTGTTGCTTTTGTTCCTCTGTGGTATTTCAGAAAGCCGCATCTTCAAGTAAAATTGAATTTGACTTGCTTTTGTCTTTATATTGTTGACACCGAGTTACCTGCTTATTGGATCCACGCTTATCGTGCAGGCCATCTAAGATGCCACCAAGTGATGGTATCCTTGAAGGACATTTTCTCAGTGTGGTCCAAAAAACGAATTCTCCAAATTATTTGATAAGATTTACATCTTTCCGTTTTTTCCTCCCTGTTGCCCTCCCTGAAGTGCAGAAAATAGGTTGACTGAAAGGCTGACTATCAGATTAAATTTATGCATATTTTAAATAACTTTTCACATTGAATTTCTTGAGATTTTTATCCCTGTATTTGCGAAATGTCAGTGAAATTTATCTTAGTCCAAGATTTTACCATGGCAAAAATCTCAAAAATGTATGCATTTATTCCCTTCACCTTCTTTTTTTTTTTTTTTTTGCCAGTTCTTGTGCCTCTTCTCCCTTCCCTTGGGTGCCTTTTCCTAGTGTGACTTGCACTTTGGCTTGGGATACATGGGCACATCTGCTTCATCAGCCAGCTGTTACACTCCTCTGTGTGTGTGTATGTATGGGTTTCTGTTTGCCATAAATCGGCTTGTTTATCATGGCTGGTTTGTAGAGACTGGAGGAGGAAGCTTCTTGGCGCTACATAATATTCTGTGCAAGTGGAGGTTGTTGCAGTTAGGAATAACTAGTTCATAAAGTAGGACGAAGCTGTTTTTACATGAAAACTTGCTCTATTTTGCATCTGTTTCTTTTGAGTGACGAGTGGGGGAAAAAAATCATCATTTTTGCTCTTAATTCTGTGAATTCTTGTTCAGAAAAAAAATGTGAATAGAATTTACAAGATTACTGCAAGATTATGCAATGGTCCCATATCTGTGAGCAGTTCAGGGAAAAAAGTCACTGCTACATACACTGTCACTTAAATATGATATGAGAGAGACACTTCCCTCCCCTGCTTCCTGCCTCCTTTTATGTTCTTTGCAATGTGAATATACTAACATCTATTTGAAAGTTATTTTTGTCACCTGGGCCTTCTCCTTCACATCTACCTCAGAAGCAACGCACGCAAGTCGGCGGCGTGTGTTTGTTTAATCTAAGGAAGAGCAAAACTCGATCACATGACTACAAAAGCAGGAATAATTGTTTGCCCGAGAAGATGGTGGCATGTGTTTGTTTATCTCACCAGTAAGCTGTTTTGTAATCACTTTTTCCCAGGTCCAAATGATAATTTCCTAGGAGATAACAGGTAATAATGCAAATGCTGTGTGAATTGTACTCACATCAGTCACCTTGTGCTACATCAAAGGAAGAGAAAGAAAATGGATAGTGGTTCTTGTTCCGCAGTGTGTTGAGGGCCCTTGACTTGCCCTGAAGCAAATAAACAAAATGGATAGACACAATAGAGTAGAAATTTTATTTTCCCTCCCTCAGCTCCTCACCACTTCTGGTTTTGCATAGATGTGATGGAGCTGTTGTTCTTGAGTGTTAAATAATATACATAATTATATAAGAACAAGCTCTATCCCTTTTTTTTGTGGGAGTGGTACTGTGTGTTAGGACTTTTTTTTCTTTTTTCTCTTCTCTTCAAACATGCGACAGCAGCTCTTAAAGCTGCTGAGATTCTCACAAAATCTCTTCTTGACGGTGCCGTCCAGTGGGAAAGGCGGGCTGCTCGGTGGCTCGTGTGTGGTGCAGGAGGTGCAGCTCGGGCATTTGGTGCGTGCCGCTTGGCATTCGCTTCTGCTGGGGTCTGAGAGCAGCCGCGGCACTTGGGTACGTTCAGTGGTCGCTCTGATTTAGGTGTTTTGGTGTGGGTGGGCAGCTGTACGTGCTTGGAGGGAGGGGAGGGGAGTCTCGGCCAAGTTGGGTGGGTTCAGTGTGTTTTAGTGTGAAATATAATTTCAGAGGTGGCTCTTGTTGGTTCTCTGGCAAGAAAAAGTATTGGATCTTGATGTTTGCCTTGTGGAAAGTTTCCTCTCCACTGTGTTTGGTACCACCACACCTGCTTTCCTGTGACCCTGTCTCTGTTAGCAATGCCTTGTAGCCTGCCTACAAACCAAATGACAACTGGCTCCTAAACAGCTGATACTGGTTAGTTATAAAGAAGCTTTGCCTGAACTTATTGCTGTTGCACTTCATGTTATAAACTGCAAAAGACAGCAGTATCGGTAACAGGATGTTCTGAGTTGTCCTAAGTTTAGGCTTATGACCGGATCAGCTAGAGCTAGTTTCGTCAGGCCTCTCTGCAATCAGTAGAGGGAGAGGACCTGAATTTCAGTGCTCTGGGTCACCACCTTCTCTGGAAACTATTTCCGCAACCCCCAACACCCTTTTATTTTTCTTTTTTCTTTTTTTTTGATCGGCTGTACAGGAAACCTGGAGAGATGAGCCAACGAAGTTGGTGGTGGTACCAGCTGCACCCACAGTTGTCAAGTAGGATATCTTTGGAGAGAGATACTGAAGGCATTGGTCTGAAGTACCGTTTACGTTGTTTGCCCAGTGCAAAATACGTTTTACAGCCTTGAAGGAATGCTCGTATATTGAAGAAAACGCATATTTATCTGCATTTCTTGCTTTTCTAAGCGCAGTGGCTTTTGTGAATCGATAGAGATATGAGATCAGCTCCAGAATCTCCTCATTGTAGAGCAAAATACAATTTGAAACTTCCCGTAGTCAAATGGGTTGCAGAAAGTAACACGCATCGCTTATTCCTTTCAGTGAAGTGTTTGCTGGCATGTGAGCATCTGTATACAGACAGATCCCTCCTGTGCCGCTAACAGCTGTTGATAGGCCTTTTCTATGGTATTAGAAACTGCTTCAAAATGTTGTGCTGAATGGAAGCCCACAATGTTTTTGTAGGTATTTCTTTCCTAAATGAACTGACAAGCCAGAGAAGAGCATTTGAGAGAGTTGTTTGACACAACCCCAGGAATTTGAAAAGATGGAAAATTTTGTATCTAGCATGGTTTGGAAAAGTGCTGTTAAACCAGACAAAATTTATTTTGTTTCCATTTTAAAAATGAAATGAAAAATGGCTGTAGGATTTTTTTTTTTTTCTTTTCCCTTGTGATGTTACATTTTTGAGTAAAAGCGTAACAATTTGGACCGGGCTGGTAGCTGTCTAGTGGAAGCTTAGTCTGTATGAAGCCCTCCTCACAGGGAAAAGCTGGGAGAAATAATTTGGTGCAAGTCTGCCTGACGTCTTCTACTGGCCAAGCAGCTCAGCTGTTGATTGCTGGAGTTGGTCATTTAGGGCTGTAAACTCTACACCGGGAAGGGAGAAGGATGCGGGTGGTGTAACTCCAAGCCCTGCTGTTGTCACCTGAGGAGTATATGGCACCGTTTGGGGGGGGGCTGTGCTTTATCACCATCACCAGACTGAATTTGGTGGCAAATTTGAGGGGTTTGCTGCGCAGACACGCAAGGCCAGTCTTTGATGAACCTGCCCTGGCTTCAGGGAGGTGTTTCAGCTGTCACTGGGACACCTTCACTGCATGTTACCTGCTTGCGTACGCTGGTTTGTCCCACGCATGCATTCTTTCACTTGTCTCCTCCGCTCCTACCGTTCGCCTCCCAATTGCTGCTGGAGCTGCGAGCAGTGCAAAAGGGGCAGACTGCAGCACTGCCTCTTGGGGCTCCTTTTCACTCTGCCCAAAATCAGTAAATGTGGACTTGCTGAGCAGAAAAGACAGATTTCTCTCTCTAGTGGTCACTTTTTGGTTTTGAGGGTGAAGAGAATGGGTCTAACTTTATTTTAATACAATGTATATTTAAATTACTATTAAAATGATATCTTAGGAAAAGTGTTAATATATTTATGGAGAAAAAAGGGCTATTTTAGATAACTCTTTGAGGTAAATGCATTTGTCAAAGAATTTGAGTCATGTGGTCTTTCTGAATGCATTCGATATGATCATTTTTCACTTGTACCATTTGTTTCCTGTCTCATTATATAAGTTAGCAAACCACTCCAGGGTTACCTTTACTTTTATTTGGAAATGACACCATGAAAAGTGTTCTCATTGGGTTGCTTGCTGCTGAGCCAAGAGCTGTAAATAAAGTGATTTCTAATTGAAATACAGGAGATACAGGAGAACCAAAGGACCATTAAAATTAAGGTGCTCCCTGTTTTTTTTCTATCTTTTTTTTTTTTTCCTCTAATAAAGTGAACCAACTTTTTCTTTCTCCTAGTTAAGCTCAACTTGAAATAGTACTTCATTCAGCAAGAATGGACTTTAGACCTCTGTTTGACATTTATGGCCTTCTGCAGGGGTGCCCCCTCTGATGCTGTTAGTGTTCCTCTGTGCTTTTCTGGGTACATGGATGGTGCTGGGAGGAGTACCTGAGGCTAGGGGGTTTTTACCTCTTTGGTTTTGTTTGTAATTAGAATTCACTTATGGAGAAGAACACTTCTAGATGGGAATAATGAAAAGGTGTTTTGTGGGAGAGAATCCATCTGAGCATCTTGTGATGGGCAGGCAGATGTTATTGAGAAGTAGTTTGCTGTTTTTGAGTGAGAAGGTGGGCACATTTTGCCACTTGTGTTTTAATGGAATACTCCATCTGCTGTCTAGCCAAATCTCTTTCTGAACATGAAAGTTTTATGCCAAATGTAACATCAAGAGAAAAGAAGTGGGGTGTTTTCTTCAGTATGCTGTAAATGTTAAAACCCAATGTGTCTGAGAGGGTGGGTAAATTCACATCTTTTTGTGTATCTGGTTCTTTGCTTATTTTATAAATGCAAATACGTGTAATTCCAGTTGTTTGTAAATTTGGAAACACATAGGCAACTATTCTTTTTATCCGTAAACCACTGTTTGTTGGATTTTTAGTTATCTAATTTGATGTTATCTGTTATATTCATAAGAGTTCTCATCAGAGACTGTGTGTTGGATTCCTGCCTCTTGTGATGAATGTTATTTTTACCCTTTTTGCAAAGACTGGTGCTATGCCACTAAATAGATTCACTTTTTTTTTTCCTCCCAGTGTTAAGGAGATGCAGTGAGTATGTCATCCATTCTTAAGATTCAGAATTTATAACTCATGTGCTTTTCTCTAGTCACCTGCAGTTATAATTCTTAATTTTCTGGTTCTGTTTATTGACGTGGTACTTTTTTGTTCAGATTTGACAGTCATGAATCATTCAGCAAGTTCTTTGATTCACATGGATGGGGGGGTTATTATTTTATTTTTAAAGCACCTGCTGGGGAGAGGAACTCCTAAATCACTAGATATAGGAGTAGAATATACAAGCATCTGTCCTTCCCCCTGCTTAGTAGAAACAATACAGATGCTAGCAGCCCTGTGAGGCCAGAACTGGCCATCTCTGGTGGTCTTCTAGGCATGGGAATGAAGTTGAAAACCTGAATTGTATCAGGATTTCCCATGTCAGTTTAGGACTTTCCAAATGGAAAATTTCCTGCTGGAAATTGTGACATTCTCAAGTCCAGAGCAAGTTCCATCTGATATTAACCTAATATTCAGGAGACAGTTTGTCTGTTTCAGGATACGGCTGAAATGAGAATAGAAAGGAGCCTTCTGTCTTGCTAAAGATTTTATTTTTATTGAGCATCATCTTGCTGTTAAGAGCCTATAAGAATCTGAGAAATAGAGGTGAAATCTGGAAGAAGTTGATGATGGTGATATAAAGTATCTGAAAACATTGGGGTAATATGAACCAGAAACCTCATGCTGACTTGAGTCCTGTGCTTGGGGGCATATAAAATGTGCTAGTCTTGTGCTTGTGTGAAGAAGCCACACCTTAGAAAGCAGAGCAGTAAAGTCATGTCTATGAAATTGTGCTACCATTTTTTTCCCAGATTAAATGGACTGAGTAACTCCACAGAATAGTAGAAACAGTGATCAACCACAGCTTGTAGAGTGAACGTATATGTCTGTTAGCAGTGAAGTTGCACATTGTGCGCTTGCTATTCTGTGTGCTTTGGAAAGAACGAAGACCTATGAGCATTCCTAAATCTTGTCTTCCTCAACAAACTCATCAGAAGTCTCAAATTAGAGAGAAGTCTAAAGTCTATACATCTCAAGATTTCGTGTCTCAAGTAGTCCTATTTTGTCCAGAGGAAATTACTAGTAATAGAATCATAGAATGGTCTGGGCCAGAAAGGACCTCCAAAGGTCATCTAGTCCAACCTCCCTGCAGTCAGCAGGGACACCTCCAACTAGACCAGGTTGCCCAGGGCCTCATCAAGCCTCACCTTGAATATCTCCAGGGAAGGGGCCTCAACACCTCCCTGGGCAACCTGTTCCAGTGTTTTACCATCCTCGTAGTAAATATCTTGTTCCTAAGTGTATGTTTTACTATAAGAAGTATTTTTCAGTTCAGGATTTCATAGTTCAGAGAAATGAATAAATCATCAGAATTTCCTTTTCAGGTTCTCCTGACAGGAACAGACATATCTACTGGCAATAAGGATATAATCATTTACCAGATGGGCCTCTAGGACCATAGTTTGTAACTGTACCCTGGTTTTGCTGCCTTGGCACTCTCTGTATTTAGTTGTGCATGAAGAGTAGCAGAAAGATGTTTTTCCTCTTACACAAAAGCAGAAAGATTGTCTCCCTTCATTATCAGCTCTTGGTGTATATGTGGCATGCAGTAGATCACATTTGGAAGGAGAGCCCTCCAAAAGGCACCAGAATGGAGGAGCAGCCACTGGGTTGTGGCTTCTGCTGGTACACTAGGAACAAAAAGAAGGCTGGAGCTGGCTAGAAATAAGGCACACCAGACTGGCACTCTTACGTTTCAACAGTGGTTTGCATTGTGCAAAACCACTCTACTGATATTTGAGAAAAGACACTTGTCTGTGTGTCGGTGGACTGGCTCAAGAGAAAGTCTCTGGGGAATGATGGTTCAGACTTGAAGAGCATCAAAAAGATTGATAATTCATTTGTATGTCTCTTGTGGTGGAGGATGACTCTGTACCATCCCTGTTTCTGGCAAGGACAGGAGATCTCAAAGGAATGGGGCATTACAAAGGGTCCGTTCAGACGATTTCAGCTTTGCAGAACTCAGTGCCTGGAGCTAATGAGATGACAACTGAAACTTTCAGTGTGCAAAGGAATCTCAGTCTACTTCTGGATCTAGATCTGAGTAAAACTCAAATGCAGAAGATGGAGAGAGAGGAACTTTTGAGATAGCTGGGGAGCTAGGAATTACTAGAAAATATACCAGCAGGACAGTATGGGACCACATAGACTTATCTGAGTCCTGCATTACCAGAAATACTAGTGTAGGGGAAGATGAAGTAAAGAAGATCTTAAGGGTTTTGAGTAAGATGAGCTTCCTCTAGGCCAATGGCCTGTAGGAAAACTAAAATGAAAATAAATTCTGTAGTAGGGATCTCAGTATTTGAAAAATAAAATTAGAAGAATTTAGGCTCACTGCAATTATTCTTCTCAGACAATTGTGTTGTTACATTATCTGGTACAGCATCTGATACACAGACTTTTTGTAGCTTGACTTTGCAGACCAGGAATGCTAAGACCATGGCAGAAAACAGTACTCTTCTGATTATCTTTTGTCTCATGCAGTTACTTCTCATCCAGAAGGCTTGTCTCTTAATCTTCCATAAGGACAATTTGATTTAAAAAAAACAATATTTTTTTTTTATAGGTCCATTGCTTATTAAAAAAGAAAGCATTGCTTTGCAGAAGCCAAAATGACATTACTGTTGCTCTGGCCTGATTCTTGCCATCTGAAGGAAAACAAGTGTTTGTACATTAGGTATTTGGAGGTAACTTTAAATCATATATATGCGGTACTTTCATTATATATTATCCATCCTCCTTACTGTCTTTTAAATGAAGCATGGTAATAAGAATTCTCCATTGCAAGATAAAGGAACAAATGTAAGGTGGTATAAACATTGCAGAAAATTATTTTAATAATATTGTAGCCCTCCCAACGAGGTCTCTGCTTCAGATTTTTGTCAGGTGAGACTGTTATTTGAACACTTGCCTTATGTTCGTGCAGGTTGATGCTTTCCTCCTCTGGATATAGTCTTGGGGGAAGCCTATTTCAGAAGGCCCCAGTGCAGTGCATCCCACCTGTGTTTACTTTTTTTTTTTTTAAGAGATTTCTTTCTGTCTTTTATTTTTCTTTTCAGTAGTACTGTGTCCATTTTTCAGACACCTATTCAGTTCATTCACATAATTTCTAATAGATGCCTTTCTTGAAAGACTTGCATCGATGCTTAAAAAAAACCAACACAAAACCACAGCCAAACAAGAACCATTTCCCCCCCGCCCAGCAACTCCACCACTCTAAAGAGGAAGTTTTGCAGCCTGCACCTAAATTAAGGACCAAGGCTTAAACAAGAGGAATACTGCTGTTTCCTTAACACAGGTGCCAGTGTTGTCCCATGGGAGCTGAGTGCAGGGGAACAAGAGCAAGGCTTAGCATCTCTTCAGGCCACACAGTGGTGGCTCCAGTCTTTGCTCAGAAGGGTGCTAGTATGCTTTCTGGTGGGGATGTTTTTCCTTGTGGAAGGGAGTTTTGCAGACTCATGCCCCTAGTGGGCTACATGCTCTCCCTTTCCTTGTGCCTGGTGATGTTGAGGCTTTGAGGAGACCTTTAGCTGCTGTCTCTGAGTAAGAGAGGCTGAAATGCCGCCTGCTCAAGTTTGACTTCTATTGCGTGAGGAGTTGCTTTTGCTCCTGACCTGCTCAGCACTTACATGATGTCTGTCATGTTTCATTTCTGTTGTAGTTGGTTTTACCTCCTGTTTTAATAGTGGTTTTTAAATCAAGTCAGAATCTTTCCTCACTCCCCTTCTGCAGCCCTAAGTTATGTTTGCTGGTGTTTGCAGTGATGAACGCTGTTGGAAATGGCATTATCTGTTGCGTATTTCAGTCATTAAGATGTTCATGGTCAGAACTGAAAATACCCGAGGTTCATGGCATTGCTTTTCAGTCCTTTGGTCATGTTGCTTGTAGCTACTACTCCTTGAGCAGTTCCTAAGGATGCTACGGTGGGAAGGTTAGCATCCATCCTGCTCCCAGTTACAGATTACTTTTCCATTATCTCTTGGGTAGATAGTCCAGAGAGGCTTGAATCTGCAGTTACTGAAAAGTGAACAGAAGGGAAATCACAAGTGTGTCAGCAGCACCATCCTCTTTCCAGAATCCTGTGATAAATCAGATAATGCTGTTCTGAGAAATGCTTGCTTACTAATTATTGAAATAACATTACCTTTTCTTTGCATCTGTAATGAGCATTTCATCTCGAGTCTAGGGCTTGATGATAAATGAGCCTTGTGTGCCATAGGTTCAGTAAACGACGAAAAACTGAAGTCTGTGTTTGCTTTCTCCCTTCTTCCATAAAACAAACAAAACTGAGCTGATCTCTAAGTGGAAATGGTGTCAGAAATCATGTGGTCTAAAAGAGGAGGTTGTTTTTGTTTTTATTTCTCCGTTTCCTCATGGGGTGACTCACAGTAAATGTAAACAATGCAGTAAATAAATACTCTAAGTCCAACCTTAGCTAAGATAACTATGGAAAAACCTTTTATGTGTTTCTAAATTAGAGGATAAAAACGCTTCTTCTGCAAACTGGTAGGAGAATTATAGAGTAAGTTTTTAAAAGCATGATCTGGAGCAGCCCAGATTTCCAGATAACACATTCTGAAATGTAATATCTACATAAAACAATTGATGAAAAATGTTGATGTAAAAATAGCATGTACCCATTTGAGAAGTCCTTTAGAGCGAGAGAGCGGGCTGAAAAGCTAAGGCAAGCTCTATCATGTGGTACTGAGGTTCTGTCTGCTGTGCCAGCTTGTGGAGTTTGAGACTCAGAACCTGATATGTGGGCATCTGAACAACATTGTGTCTGAATGCAAGACTTATCTGAGCAGGGTTTATGCTCGGTATGTTATCTAGTTTGTTTAAAGATATGAGCTTGTTCTGAAGATGTTGGAGGTCTTTTGCAGACTGTTTGGAGGGATAATTCATAGCTGCTTCTCTAAATGACAGCAGATGGGAAATCACAGATTTTAGCACAAGTCTTATGTCTCAAGAAGAGAGAGAGAAACCAGTGATCAGACTGTGGAAGGTTATTCCAGAAGGGAATCTCAACAGTTCAAGTAAACAGGACTTCAGAATATGTCCACTGGTACCTCCTAGCAGCCAAAACTTCTATGATGTTCAGTTGGCACAGATCCGCTTGCTTGGAGGCCAACTGTGCATAATTCATTCAAGATTCAGGTCACTGTGAACTCAGACACAACTGGGACTTGAAATGAGAGATGCTTCTTGTGTGAGAGCCCCCAATTCCTTCACCTCCGTGCAAAGTACCATGCCAGGGTGCTAGTTGCGTCACAAGAAAATGCTGGCAGAGCCTTTTGGTTCTTCAGTTGCCTGTGACCATAATTCAAGCTCTGTCTGTGATAAAGCCTAAAATGGTATGAAAAGGTCAGACATACATTACTTTCTGCTGTAAATGTGATGCTTGGTAAAATTCCAGTAACTCGGAAGGATGACTTGGTCAGCTGGTATGTAAGTAGAGTCATAGATGACAACTATGTTCATCACCTTCTTCAAAGTGTTTCCTACTTCAATTCCCAGTAGAAGATCCTATGCTATTGTACTGTGCCTGCTATAGAGAAGACTTCCTCCCTGGTCCTTGTCAGGTGCTCTCTGGAATCTTCTTCCTATTGTTCTGCTAAGAAACAGGCTGGTAATTTTGTCAGAAATAAAGCTTTAGCCATTGATGTACTTAAAAGTCCATTTCTTTAAGGTGATCTTTTGTTCTCTCTTGCCCACCCCCTCCCTGCCCCCATCGGCCTTTTCTGCAAAATATAATAAAAACCCCCAAACAAAGCAACAACAAAAAAACAGATGAACAAACCAAAACTACCTACCTCACTGGCCCAATAATTCTCCTTAGCCTACCTGGCAAGGGAAACGTTACCCTCATCTGCGTTTCTCTGTTTATATTTGTCTCATAAGTGTTAAGCTGGATGAGCTTGCTCCTTGCAAGTCCTTACTTTGTCACTACTGTGTCAATAAAGTACTTCTTGTAAGGTGCCCTGTGGCCTTTGTTGGAAGCTGGCAAAATCAGAGAGTGTGGTGCTTCTGGACCATTTGGTGTATTTAGTGTGGGCAGTACCTTGAAAGTGAAGTTAGAGGGGCTGGGAAAATGTGTGCTCCAAATTTCATCGTTCTTCTAAGAGAAATCGTAAAAGCCAGTTTTCAAACTTCCGAGTCTGTGGTTTTGTACCTGTAGGGTAGTTGGCCAAAATGTTCACAGCTTAGCCTAAGAGACCTTTTGGGAGCACTGTTGTTATTTTTGCAAGTATTAAATGTGAAATATGAATTTGTTAGAAAAACATGCCCGTAAGTTGTGCTTAGCCATTCTCTGTTGCCTGCAGGTTGAAGGTACCATGATCTTACAAAGCATCATCCTTTCCCCAGCATCGTCCTTTCCCCTTTTCTGTACTACTTCTGTTTCTGTGGAATACTAGGATAGGAAACTGAGGGTCAGCAAATACTACCTGCTCTACAGAAAAGTCTGTACAAGGGAAAAGATTTCTATAGGGATGGCTAAGAGCTCTGAATGTAATGAAGAAGAAAATACTCAGTGGAGCTAATACTTGTGGGGAATAAATTCTTCACAGAAAGTTGAGAAAGCTGCTGAGTGTCAATGTTCCTTTGAAAATGGTAAAAGTAATTGTAAAAGCTGAATGGCGTGGCATTTAATTATGTAAGGAACCAAGGGGCTAAAAAAATAATAACCTGGTATATCAGAAAGCAATTTAAAATATAAGCTAGGGAAAATGGAATATTTCTGTCACAATAAGATGAATTCCACCACTGGCTGCATTGATTTCGTGTCTCAAGTTTTGTTCCAAACAGATCTGTAACTGTGGAGGGGAAGGGAGAGAAAAAAGGCATACTTTTGTTCCCTCAACCTCCCAAGCCAACCTATTCCCCTTCTCAGCAAGAATAGTGAGAAAGATTTGGATAAATATACAAACAGGGCTTAAGAATTTAATTAGCTCTGTAGGTCGTTCAATCTCCAGTTGTCTGATTTAATTGTCCCTTTCAAAGGGATCATTTGAAGCAGAGCTCCATATGTTCTGTGAATGTCAGTAAACTGAGCTTGTTAGTGTACAGTGCGAAGGCCAAAGCTGAATTCTTGTGGGTATTCACAGCCTTTAATAAATAGCACAGCAGTGCTGAGGAGGAATCGTTCTGTACGCCCACTCGCCCTTAAGATGTTTCCCTTCAATTCAGAAATGAATATTCAGTTGAAAAGTTATTATGCATCTTGTATCTTTAAAAATATTCTTGGCACTGCATAGGAGTCTGTCTGCAGAGGGGTGGGATGGGTTTTTTTCTTCCTCCTACCTTCTGCGCAGAGGATCTGGAGCCAAGCAGTAGCTGTTAGACTTTAGGTTTGTCTGCTTATTTGTTTGGGGTTGGGATTTTTTGGCCTGGCAGTGCTGTTTCCCGAGCTGTGGAGCCCCCCTCTCCATCATCTTGGGTCAGGAATGGCACATCTGCATGGCATGAGAGATCCATCCAAGTGTTAGGTTGTCAGGGTTTTGACAGAAGATCTTGCTGTGAAGAGTTCTCATCGCTGCCATACTTGAACAATTTAGGGATAAAGCTCGTTATAGGAAGTGCCTGCTTGAAGATTTATTATTATTTTTCAAAGTGACTGGGAATTTCATTTAGGAGAGTGTCTTTTTTCCAGTAATTTTGCAAAGGGAAAGAATAGTTTGAGGGTTTTTCAAGGAAGCAGGTGTCATTGGTGTAATTTTTGGTGATGATTTTGTTTGAACAGTTTTAGTCACCTCATAGTTTAAGGAACTGGAATTTTGCAAGAGTCTATGCTCTAGGTTATTAAGAATACCAAAAAGAAGGGCTAGCTGAAATGTATGGCAGGAGAATTCCTTGTACTAATGATTGGATGATAAAATGCTGGAGGAAATTGCTTGTAGATAATCAAAAGCAACGTGTATGGGAGGAGGAGCGGGGGGGTCACAACGCTGCATATGCCCTGGTGAGGGTGTTGCTGCTCTGGAAGGAGACTTTGTGGTTGTCCTCTAAAAATGGCAATGTAATGATCATTAAAACAAGCATCAGTACTCATTAGCGGAGGAACAGAAAACAAAACAGAAAGCATAAACGTGCCACTGTGTGAATGCATGGTGCTCCCCTGTCTTCGATACCATTTGTAGCACTGGTCCTCCCCATTTTTCTTCTTGCTTCCCTCACTCCACAAAATACTGTAAAGAAGAAGAAAAATCCAAAGAATGGAGTGTGTGACAAAGAGTCACCAGGAGTTCTTGATCTGAAAAGTATTTGACATTGAAGAGACCTGCAAAAACAATGAATGTCATGAAGAAGGGGAAAGAAAGTGAGTGTCTACTGTCTTTCCCAGGAAGTGAGTGTGAAAGGAATGTGTGAGAGCTGTGAAGGGGAAGATGGTGATTTCTTGGCTAGCCCTGGGGCTGTCAAGCTTGTACTGCTGGCCAGGAGGCTATCTGAGTTCAATAAGAAAGGACAAGAAATGGTCGTTTTGCAGGAGGTGTAGGCTGTAGACCTGAGGGAAGAGAGCTGAGTAGAAGCGGAGAGGAGACTGGCTTGGGTACTGGAGGGGGTGATGCCTGGCATGGCAGAGAATAAAATGGATGAGAAATGGGAAGACAGAAATGGGAGACAGTTTTGGGAGAGAGAACTGACTTAGGGAAAGAGGAGAAAGGAAAGAAGCAGACAAGAGCAGAAGTTGTAGGAACAGGCAGGCAAACTTCTGCCTACCCAAACTCACTTGCTTGCAAGGTTGGGATGGAGACAAGATTATTAGAGTGAATCTGAGGTTCTGCTGTTGGCAAGAACTCTCCAGCTTGGGTAAGTGTCTTGCTAGAATTCCCCTGGGGCATGACAGCCTGTCCCTGCTGTAATTTTACTTTATTCAACTTGACTGGTCTGCATGGAAGCTGTATTAGACTGTTGGAGGAACTGTTCCAGCTTTGAGACAATACCATGTAATGGAATATTTGGGGTTTTTTTAAATGACATCACACAGAGAAGATGTTAGGCCAGCCTCTCCTCCAGAATGGCTGTGTGCTTTTAGAACTTAATTTTAGCCGTGTTTTACATAAGTGCACTTCATGAGAAACCTGTAAACTGCTTTTTTTTTTTTTCCCCTCCAACAAAAATCCTGTCCAGTTTGGTGCATATGATGGTTTTGCTGTGAAGATAAATTAAACTCCAGTAGAGGGAGGCTGCGTTGGACCTCCAGTGAATTTGCTGTGGTTGCTTGAAGTTCAGTAGTGTAAGATGGAAGGAATTGCAATGAAGAGTGTTTCCTCCTCTCTGGGACAAGCCGAGTCCTGCCTCAGGGACCTGGATTGGTATTACAGAGCAGTCACTCAAGGCAGGCATCTCCTAGGTAGTTACCAGTTACGTCTATGGTGGCCTCTTCTAGTGTGAGCACCGCTTTGCTTTATGTGTTTAGTAGGCATCTGACCAGTGGCTTGACTCAAAACTGCTTTAAATATAATCTGGCATTGTACGGCGTGTTACCTGAAGTGCTGGATCCTACACATGACAAACAAATAGATTGTGGAATTCATAATCTCTGTGCTGTACCATTTTTGTCTGTAAAATGTGTTGTCTGTCTCAGAGATTTGCTGTGGAAACAAATGTAATAAAGTATTCCTGAAGCATTTCAAAGTTGTAGAAATGAGCATATAAAAATAACCATGTATGCATGAAGAATCCTGTCCTAAAAAGAGAATTTGGATTTTCTGGAGTTTCTCTAAGAAATGAGGTGCAACCAGAAAGCTCAACATGGACCAGGGAAGGGCAACAAAATCAGGACATTGGGGGTTAAGAGAGGACTTTGGCATATGGGGAGAGATTGTGCTCTGGTGTGGTTGTGTTAAGTGAACCAAATTAATGGTACATGACTGATGATAGTTCTGGTACACTCAACTTTTTTGTTGCTGGCTTTGCCTGTTGATAATACAGACTTTGTTGGTATTAGTTTAATACATGTACTCTGTTGTTGTTCTTACATTTCTTAAGTGGCTTGCCTTCCTCTTTTCTGCTCCAAAAATAATTAAATACTGTTAAATCATGACCAACCCGTTTAGGTAACAGGATGCTTTTGATCACCCTTGTTGTAATAGAAATGACAAATACAGTAGAGAAAACTCTTGTGTTTCACTTACTCAAAGTAGGTGAGGTTCATTCATTTCATGGGAGGGTTATCAGCTGGTATTTGTGTGTGTCTAGGTGGGCAGGTAACCATCACATTTTGGATGCTGTGATCATGGTCTATAGGAAGTCCACGTTCCCAGTGTTAACGCTTCAGTTAAGTTCTTAATGCCAAATGATACAAAAGTCCATCCCATTCAAGTGAGTAGAAGGGTATTATATGCAGCATTTTGCTTCACTTTGGTAGAGTTTTACCTTTGGTTCTACAGTAACTTGCAGGTAGGCGGAAACTCCGAGTTTCTGAACTGCAACATGGCTGGAGAAAATACCAGTTCTTTGGTACGTTGCCTGGAGTTTTACTGCCATCCTCCATTTTATCCCTGGAAAAATACCTAGTTTAACTTTCAGTGTGAAGCTTTACTGATCAATATGTTACAAGCATAGTAAAGTTCAAGAAATTGCCTCCATTACTATCTTGAGATGAGAAATTGATTTAGCTGCATTCTCTCTCTGCTAATTCGTCTTTGCTTTACGTTCCCATAAAAGGTATTATGCGCTCCTTATTTTCCAGCAGTGTCATCAATTCTAATGAAGAGAAAAGAAGATAAATTTATATTGTGTGTATGGGATAGCTGATCTCTGACTTAGCTCTTAATTTGTAAATGTTGCTGTGGGCTTCACTTCTCAGCTTCTCCTTACTGTGCTTCAGTTATATGCAAAATCTAGGAGCTGGGTTGGGAGCAGAACTGAAGAATATGGCAAAGGAATATTAAGTTAGATTGCTTTTTAATCTAAACCTCAAAAAACCCAAGATGCTGATTAAAATTTATGAAATTATTACAACCTCATTTTGCAGTGCTTGGTCCTGTGTTATATACATTGGGACTGTTTTCAGTATGTATCAGTCACCCTGTGAGGTGGGTCAGATACTGGCCCAGGTTGCCCAGAGAAGCTGTGGCTGCTCCATCCCTGGAGGTGTTCAAGGCCAGGCAGGATGGGGCTTTGAGCAACTTGGTGTGGTGGGAGGTGTCCTGGCCCAGGACAGGGGGTTGGAACCTGATGATCCTTAAGGTCCCTTCCAACCCAAAGTATTCTATGATCAGTTCACTGTCTCCCGCTCTAAAATGCCCAATGTTTTATTCTTTAATTATGGTATCATGCATGAGAGCTTTCCATGTATCTGCTAATTTACATACAACTGCATATGGGTGGTATTGTAGCTCTGACAAAGAAGATGGTATAGTGGGAAAAGCAGCCCAAATGAATGAGAAAAACAGGAAAGGGTTTTCCTGGGCGTTCCTGTTGTTGCTTTTTCTGGTGTCCATCCGCCTGGCCTCTGTAGGAAGCTGCCTGGGATGGTTTGTCTGCAGAATACTTTGGCATTTTTAGATTTAATACTAATGTCCGTTGTTCCAGAGCAGACAGATAAATAAAAAAGAAAGCAAAACTATGTACTGTCACTTTGGTCACTGCTCATGACACAACAGTTGGTTTCTGTTGTTTTGGTGGTTTTTAGTTGTTTTTTTTTTTAAATGAAACTTAAACATCTTGGCAAGTTCTAAACAACTGTGATAAACTGGTGTGAAAAAAGTGTTCTCTTTTGGCTCCACTGATACTAACATCAGGTTTTCCCTGTGTCTCTGAATATTTCCTGTTACGAACACAAAGCAATGGTATGTCAGTCATCTAGAAGATTCAATATGCCTGTTAGAGACCTAAAGGTGTTAAATAACAGTATAAAAAACAAGTTAGGTAAAACATTAAGCACATATGGGCTTATTAAAACCTGTCTTATTTCGGTGAAGAGACAAATCCATGGGAGTTGCTGATAAGAGCCATTAGCAGATAGGATACAGGCAGGTAATATGGTTTGCTTTCAGGGACGTTTGTAGCAAGCCATAGACATGCAAAGGTTTTAGTTACTGGGACTCAGTGCTGTAACGTTTTAAGCAAAAAACTGACTTGTATCCAAAAAAAAAATCTCTATGTTGCTGTGTGAGGATGCCAGCATTTACCATTAGCTGAGATGTTCTGCTGAAGAAAGAAGTTTTGGGCAGGTTAGGCTTTCTGAGGAGCTCCACTGTCTCCTGCGGTGCGTTTCGATGAAGCAGGTTGGTGTCTGGATTGTGCTGTGGACCTGCCTGTCTCCTGTGGGCTTAGGGGAAGGTGAAGTAGGAGGCAGAGGTTGGCGTTAAGCAGGGCAAGGGAGCTGCTTGGGTTCATCTCCCCCACCTTGCTGGTGGGCTGAGGGAAGGTACTTGTTCTCTGCAAGGAGCTGCTGGACTTGGAAGACATCTTCTTGCTGTATGGAGTAGCGTCACAGTGCTTGGGACCTATTATCAGAGATTTTTAAAAGGGTAATTTAAACAAGTGAAAGTGGCATGAAGGTGAGAGGAGGAAAATGCTGAATTGAGAGCACTGAGGTTATCTGTGCCCTTCTCCCACAGGCAGTTGTTTATACAGTTTCTTCTTATGGCTGAAATGACTTTCCGAAACCTGGCAGGGCTTGATGCGAATGGAGGGTTTCCCGCTGACATCAGTGAGCTGTGAATTGCACCTTAAACTTCCAGGCCTGTTTCATTCTCAGTCTTCCCTAAAAGCCATCTTGGCAGCAGCACCTAGAAAAACAAACATGTTGTTTTCATTTAAATAATTTAAGATGCCTTGTCTAGATATCTCTTCTGTACCGGGTAACAACTTGATTGTATCTCCCACACCTTTGACTTTCATTAATCCCTCCCTTCCTGATTGCTATGCCTTCTCTTGTTTGTGTGATGCTCGTCATGTAGGTTGCCAGCAAATCTCCTCTCCGCAAGAGCATCCAGTCTGTCAAAGCAGTGTGAGGTGATGTGAAGTCTTTATGGTCTGTGCCGTAGACGCACAACATTGTCTTATTTATTGCATCAGCATAACCCATTCCTCATTCTGCAGTAGGCACCAAGCTGAGTAAGAAGAAAAGATGAATCTATGCGTATTTCAGTCTGTAATTTGAAGGGCTGTGGATGTATCAACCCCAGAGACTTGACAATGAAGCAGTCTCTCGCTATTGATACGGGAAAGAAGTTCTTTGCTGTTCTTTAAGGGAGTTGCAGTGTTGATAGATGTCCTCTGCAACAGTGACTTGAAGAACAGAGTAGCATGGTGATACAGATACTGAGTAGAAGTCAGTAGCTGGTTGTGTTACAACAGGAAGCTTATTCTTGCAGGTCTGCTCATGGCCCGGGGCAAGCTGGTGATATTTTATAAGGTGATCACACGTGTGGGGGAAATTAATTTCCCTTCTTTTGCTTTATGTTTAGATACATCACTTTGAGATCACAGAATGAAAGCAGCATGAAATGTTATGGCGAAGACAGCACAGCAAGATACGGGAGTCTCAGAAATACTCAAAAATCAGGTAATGTCGCAGCATCGTATGTCCTCTTCCTGTGAGGCTGGCTTGATTAATCCAGCTAAACGTGTTTTGGCTGTTTTCCAGAACTTGGATTTCTGAGTCAATGTGGCTTTGTTGATGGACTTCTCAAGTATGACTACTTGTGTGTTGGTTTTGTGTCCTGTAAAACATTATTTTATGTGGGGAGGATAGGTTTATATTAGATGTCAGGAAGAAATTCTTTCCTGTGAGGGTGGTGAGACACTGGAACAGGTTGCCCAGAGAAGCTGTGGATGCCCCATCCCTGGATGTGTTCAAGGCCAGGCTGGATGGGGCTTTGAGCAACCTGCTGTAGTGGGAGGTGTCCCTGTCCATGGCAGGGGGTTTGAAGCTCGATGATCTTTAAGGTCCCTTCCAACTCGAACCATTCTATGATTCTGTGTACTGCAGTATGTATGACACAGGAGATCCCCACACATTTAAATTTTTCTTGAAGGTCTGCCTTGGTTGTATTGTCTCATACAAGCAAAATGGACATTAATTTAAAAAAAAAAAAAAGAAGCAGCCACAGTGGTCAGCTCCACATAGGCATTGGGTTTGACTTGTCTCCATTGTTAGGTACCAACATGATGTGCTTTAGAGGGATTGACTTTTCAGAGGGTCTTGCAGCTGTGTTTCTGAAAACTCAGTCTCCTTTGGGGGAGACCCTGGCTCAAAATAGCTGTTCCTTCCCTACTGAAAGCTTAGCCATATGCTATTTTCCACATACTACTACTTCTGCCTGGTTTTTTAATTGTTTATCTGTCTCAGGATGTTTCCTTCTTGCCTGTTTGTGCAAATCCTAGCATATGTTCTCTGACTGTTTCATAGCATTTACAGTTACAGAAAAAGGCAATCACATTACAAGCTTCAGAGTGTAAACACTGTAGAGGTCAGGAAGAAACTGATTAAGGCATTATAAGGATGTTCACCTTATACTAAAACTGTGGGCTTATCACAGCTGTAGTCACAACAATAGCCAATGGATTGATGTTTGAGTGGAAAGGCATAAAAAATTCCCCTCCTCCCCAGAATCAACAACAGTGACCAGGTGGTGTAAAGCAGCCACAAACAATAAGTGGGCAAGGTCTAACGTCTCTGTCCTAAGATCTTCATGCTGGGATCTTGTCATGACTGCAAATCTAGGACCTTGCTGGGGAAAAACAAGTTACTCAGATCAGTAATAGAAATAAACTGAAATAGGAAATCGAGGGCAATTTTGATAATAGGACATTTTTTTTTCCAGGAAGCATTTGAGAGTATTACCCATGATGTAGGGCTCAGCAGAAGGTTCTACAATTTATTTCATCTAAGCAGTCAATAAACCCAGATTGGCTGAAGAGACTTCAAATCAGGTTTCATAGATAGCTTTAGCCTTGATAAAATAGGCAGTAATGTATTGGTGAATATTAAAAAAAAAATTAAAAATCATTGTGTTTGTTGCAGGTGACCAGCCCCTTTGATTAACGCTGTCTTATGTAAGATTATTGGTTGTTTAGTCATGGAATATGCAACTCAAGGGCCCTTCTGGCCTTAGTCAATGTATGTATTTTATTTTTAATCAGTATTGTGAGAGGATCACATTGCTTTATATTTGCCTTTTTTAAGAAGTAATGTGATACCTGCTTCAATTGCAGTTATCCAAACCCTTCAAATTACCTTGAAACTGTAACGGCACTTCACTGACAACGAAGATTATCAGATTTGTTGAAGCAACCTTATTCGTTTCCTCAGGACTCATGGAATTGTATCTCCCTTAAACTAAATTGAGTTAATGGCTTTATTTAGAAATCAGCCTTCCCTTCTTGAATAACCAGAATTCTATAGTTCGGAAGAGAAAAAAGTTTTCATTAAATTACCAGTGCTGCAGAATGCGTTTTCTACTTATAGCTTAGATCAAAAGGAGAGGAAAATGTTTCTTCTTGTTTGTCTTCCTTTCTCCTCCCCCTTTTCTAGAGACTTTCCTGAGATGATCAACTGTTGTTTTTGGGTTGCCTCTTTTTTTTTTTTAAACTTCATTGAAGTAGAGAAATTGCTCAGTTCCCCTCCCAATGCCGTTGTTGCTCTACCCTCCCCCAGGTCCAATGTGTTCTTTATTAAACTGAATTAGGACATTCTAGTCTCTCTTAAGAGTGGAAATGGGAACAACTTAAATGAGCAGCCACATGAGACTCGGCAGCCTTTCTGACTGCATTGTAGAAGGAGCTCAGCTGCAAAGAGAATGATAATTTTTTTAAGAATTTGTGCAACTGTTGAAGAATTACCAGCATTAATATTAAAAGCAGCTAATCTGTTTTTCCCCTTCCATTTTAAGAGTATGTAGCTTTCCTACTGTGCTTGCTATAAAATCAGTGTACTAAATATTTTGCTTCCTTTCCATCCTCTTTTTGCTTTTGCAATTAATTTATTTGCTTATGTTTCTCATATAGCGACATGGGTTTTTTGTTGTTGGTTTTGCCGAACTCCAGCCTTTGGATTTATATGTAGATGTAGGGATGGATTTGAGCCCTCTGCCACTCAGAGAAAGTCAGAATCGAAGTGCAGTAGAAAACATACGAGCTCTTGCATCCAGAATTGGGATGGAGAGTTTTTCAACTCTGTAAGCATTTGTCATTGAGATGTTTTATATCTCAGATAAAATTATTGTTGGACCTTGAAATCCATAATGCTATTTTGGTGTTTGTTCTAACCAAAATAGTCACGATCCTGATACCTTCTCCCCCTTGTTGTCAGTCTCTGACTTTCTTTATTGTTGTATCAGGTGTCTTCAGGGTTTCTGTAGTTAATATAAAGAAAAAGAAAGGTAGATCTTTCGAGTTGTTACCATCTAGCCTCTCTTTTCTCTCTCTGCTACACCCAGCCACCTTGCTTGGCGTACAGATTATTCATTCTGTTTCAACACTGTGTTGCTTTTTTCATGTGCTTATTTATTGTGCAAATAAGGGGCTTGAACTGCAGCTACATGAAGAGTTACAGAAGCAAACCTGATATATAAACAGCCTGCGAGAGCATGGGGGGGTCTCTGAAATACTCCACTCTTTCTCTCCCAGTGCTATGCTCCTCAGCCGTCCAGCATCACTGCCGTTGCTACATCTGAAGATATAGGGGTAGTGCCTGCTTCGTGCCTGAAAGCTGGGTTAGTAGTGCAGGTGTGTCTGTTCTTAGGTACTGCTTTCTTGATTTTTAAAGCCACTCTTTGTAGTTCGTGTACATCGGTAGTGGCCCAGCTGAAAATCATGCCCGTCTGTCATATTACTTAAAGGCTGTGTGGCCAGGACTGCTGGTAGAGTTAGCTCTGGGCTATTGGGGAAGGAACTCCTGTATATTCCGGTGTCTGTCCTAAAGGAAATCGGAGAGCAAGACGATGTAAATGATGGTTATCTTGATTTAGGAATAGCTTAGCAGAAGACCTCACAGCTATAAATAACAAAACAGGCCAACAGAAACATTCTCATTAAAAAAAAAAAAAAAAAAAAAGCTAAAACTTGAGTAAGATAAATTCTGTTTTGTTTCTATAGAAGCTAAGTGTTGGGGGGAAGAGGGTAATGGAAAGGAAGGGAGAGAACAGAGAAATTCTGGTTTGGGATTTCATTTTATCTGCAGTTAAAAGCGAAGCTTATATTCTAATAGCAAAAAGTACAGCCACTTGAGAAAGCCCTGTCTCAGCCTGTGTGAGAGAAGGGCAGTAAGGCACAATTAGAGCATGTCTTGTAGTGTTGGGAAAACACACAGCAATGACACATTTCTGTAAGCAGGCATGCTTCGAGTTAGGTGTTACAAAAAACAGTTGAGACTGCTGAGAGCGGTGGTTAAACTTGCTTTAACTGATGTTACCGTCCCGGAGGGAGGGACACGAGGAGGGATTCTGCCTCAGCAAATGAACATCTGCTGGTACTGTTGCTTGTGAGTAGCTGCAGGTGCTCTGTCCTGCAAAAACCAGTTAACAGGGAGATCTTTTTTGCAACTGCCATCTCATCCAGTCTTCTTCTTTTCAGACTAAGTAGTAACTCATCTATAAAAGCATGCACGTTTTTGCTTAAAGTGACAGCTGACACACTTGAAATAACTTGGACAAACCATAGGATCCAATTGCTGTTTGATACACAGCCATGCAACATACTGAGACAGTGGAGATCAGTGCTGTAATAACTTTAGCGCCTGTTAATGAGTCCGCTTCCTTCAGCATCTACTCTCCTGCAGTCTCTTGTCATTCCTATCGTTAACTCACTTCTGAAACTGGAACTGGCTGGCATTCAGGCCTGGGTTTGCAGCCCACACCCAGCCCAACTTTTATGCACCAATTTATTTGGAGTGGATGTCTTGCTCTGAAATTCATGTGAATTCAGGCAGTTCAGTAGTGTGACTGAGGCTGGAGCTGTTGTATACTAGAGTTGAAAAATTCTGCAGGTTTCCGCTTTGGCAGTACGATGGAACTGGGAGCAGATATTTTAATATGTTGTAACTACCGTCTTGATATTTTGCTGCCTGTCTTTTCTTCTGACTCTCCAGTCATACAGCTAATGAAGGAGGAAAATTGGATCACTTTTATTGAAGACTGATAACGTTGGAATATCCTTCCATTTCATGTGTGTTAGACTTAAGTTATGGCATGTTTCCAGGAGAGACTATTACTTGTATTTCCATACAGTTGCTTGTTTGAAGAGGAAGATGGTTGGAGTGTGTGAAGGCATTTGTTCCTGGCACTTGGTCTGGAGCAGGAAGCTGTGTGAGTTGCAGGGGACCACGCTGAAATGATGAAAATGAAAGAGCTGGAGCGAAACCTTGTCTCTGTTGAAATCAATTGAGCTCCCATTAGTTTGAGTCCAGATTCCATCCATAAACTTAACTAGGGTATTTCTCTTTCCAGGCAGTCTACAGAAATGTTTCTATCCTTTCGCATTTATTTTCATGTTTCTTTGTAACAGTTGCATAATTGGGATATATCTGTAATGTCAAAAATGTAATAGGTTAAGTAGCATAAATGACTGTTTGGGAAGAGAAGAAATCCAGAACTGCAGATCCATTGTTGCTTTAAAACTCCTGCTGCTTTTAGTTGTTTGATTTAACCATTTTGTAGTTAGAGTTGTTGCGACAAATTGCAGTGATGGGTGTTTAGGCACGAATGCTAAACAAAAAGGAGAAAAAGCACCCTTTTCTTCCTCGCACTGAAATAAATACAAATCATTCAGTACGCTGCCAATGGCTTCTTGAGTTAGCCAGAGGCTAAATATGGTGACCCTAAAGCCTTAATGATACTGTGTACAGCACTGAAATACTCTCTTAGATTTTAATCCGACAAGAAATGTACACTGTTAGCATTTTGTTAAAGCTGATTGCAAATGCTGAGCATATACAGCATCAAGCAGTTGAATTTAAGATTGTTCAAGTACTAAAAAAATATCTGGTGTCTAAGGGACTGGTTTATTACTGATTATGCTTTTATCAATGTGCTTATCTGCTTTTTTCCTATGTTACCTGAAGGTAGAGTAACAATGTTTTCTTAAACGTTTGTACTTTTCTCCCTCCAGCTCGGTGATGCTTTTGAAGGCAATGTTTTTCTTGTTTCATT
>VZRU01000259.1:75739-86796 GCA_013398155.1 Pedionomus torquatus
CTTTTTTTTCTTGTGGTTTTTTTTTATATAATATTTTTTTTTTTTTTTTTTTTTTTTTTTTTTCAAATTTTTATGAGTATTTCTGTGTAACAATGATGATAACTCTGTAATCTACCTAACAGACAGCAGAAAGTCGCATCTCCCAGGCTGGAGGTGAGTTGAGGATGCTGGAGAGGAGATGAGGGTTTTTTTTATTTTTACTATTTTTCTTCTTGGGTGTAAAACCTTCTTAGCTGTTTTCCAGTACCCTAAGAACTGTGACAAGTAATCCCCAGGTGAAAGGATGCAGCAAGTGGAGTCTGGTGTGTGCCCAAGGGCTGACTCTTCCTGTTGACCAGCTGGCTGCCAGAACTAGCTGTGGCTGCTGGTATAGGTGGTAGCATCCGCCACTGGTGCTCCTGCCTGTGCGAAGAGTTAGAGGGTCAAGGGCCTGCCTGGCTGGCTGCTTGATTAATTTTTTTACTGAAACTATGTTGTTTCCTGCCCTAAAAATAAGTGTTCTTACTGTCCTTACTACTGAAATTCTTGCACTCTTTTAATTGGCGTTTATTCTCACTCACTGGTTTGTAGCACTATTATTTCTTGTCCTTTGACTTAAGAAGTACTTGTCACTTCAACCTATAAAAAGAAAGGGCCAAAACCAAGGAACTTGGTGTAAATTACAACACTGTTAATAGGTGGAACGGGACATGCCTCTTACACAAAAGGTGTATCAGCAGATCCGAGAGTACCCTGTTTTCATGGGAAGATGTGTTCAGAGCGTCTCGGCTGAGCTTTCTTAACAGGTATAAGAAGAGATGCATATTCCTCTGTAGGATCCCTCTCTCCCTCTAGAAGCTGGTGGCCTTTCAGTGTGAAATATCACACAGTGTTTATTTTTATGCCCTTTGAATGTTCTGTGGAGACGTTTAGTTTCCCTTCATCATTTTTAATAGGAAGTCTTTGAAGTTTGGTTGCGGCTGAAAAATCTTGTTGGCAGCCTGACCATTCATTGTTGACTCCTATCTTTTTTTTTTTCTTTTTAATGTGCATATGTAAAAATCTGGAAGGGAGTATGTTTGGAGAAATTATGAAGCAATGTATATTTCTGGAAAGGGGAAATAAGCTTGCAGTTATTCTCAGCCATTATTTGTCACGTGAAAATGTTACATGCTAATGGCTGCAGATGGTTTTAACAAAAACTGTGTACCCACTGAAAGCCCTCTTCATTGGAGGCTATGGTTTTCTGCCATACATTATGCTAGAACGGAAAAGGTTTTTTCTGTTTGCAGCTCTATATTACCCTTATTTGCCGTTGCTAGCACAGAACTTGTTAATATGTATCTGGTGATGGTTAAAATTTTCTCCGTCAATGACTTCATATTTATCCATCTAGATCGAGGATTCTCTTAAGTTTGTAAAGGTAAGGACATCAGTACGCAGGAGTCTTTGATGGAAAGCATTATGTTTGGAAGAGCAGATGTGAAGGAGCCACAGAGTTACATTTGTGGTCTAATGTTTTTGTGCTCTTGTTAAAGTTCAGAATCAACTTTTATGTTAAAACGTACGTAAGTGTGCATAGGCATATTGTATCTCCCTGCATGTGTGTGGTTGCAGATGTGGTGATTGCTTCATACTGTGGAACAATATAACAGCCCTATAATGTGCCTATGCATTTTATTTTATTCATCAAACACAGTCCAGACATCTGTAAAGTGTTACTTTGAATTACAGTTTGTACAGTAAAAAATATAAAAGGTTGCATTTGGTATAAATTAGTCTGTTAAAGTAATGCAAAATGAAGGAGGAAGAGTGACAGGGTAGAACAGAAGTTGGAGTTGAGTGTTCCCTATGTAAAGTGAGTTATAAGAAAAATTTTCCGTGGACTGATTTGGTCTTAGCATTAATCAGATTTCACATAGATGGAGCAAACAAATATACATGCACAGATAGAGTTAGGTAACTATGCTTGTGATTATCTTTTTTTTTTTTTTTTTTAATTGTCTTTATTGTCACAGCAAATGGGCATTAGTGCTGCTTATTATTCCTCAGTGATGCTCTATTTTCACACCATCAGTGGACACGCCCTACAGGTACCTTGGAAGTTGTGAGAAGCTGTGGAAGGCTCTGTACAAATCCCAGATTGCAATTAACTCTTCTCTATGTCCTTTTAGATGCTGATATCTGAGTGTGGTCAGCTTTGTTCAAAGCCATGGGGTTTTTTATCTGCCTTTTCAGGCCTTTGTAGAGGCACCTGTGGTGTCCACAGTACCTGACTTTGTGTTATAAAATGAGCATGCTGCTTCTGACAATAAGGCTGTAACATTAGGAAGGTGACTTGGCTTGATAGCTACCTGTCTGGCCAAAACTTGTCATGAGAGAGCATTATGTGACTAGCTAAAACTGCTTCTATGTTCATATACTTTAGGGCAGGGGGGAGAGCAGTTGTGAAGAATAAGCTTTTATTGGTTTGACAGAATGATTTTATCAGAGCACTAGAGAAGGAGGATAATGGAATGAGATGAAGTAATCTAACTGTTCTGGAATAGCCCAGCTGCTACAATTTTGCATCTGATTACGTATTTCAAACTAGGAGACTTTTACAGTTTCCTTTGAGGCAATAACAGTTTATACAGAGAGCCAGTACTTACCTTGTTTTTGTGTTACTCCACAGGTGCCCGGCACACTAAACCTATGGATCTGTGTAGGATCTGTGCCGTGGTGCGTTTGCAGCAACAGTGAAGCAACGTCGAGTCTGAGATTGGAATTACTGGCAGACTGGAGGAAATCTTAGTCCTTGTGATGCACGTGGACATGCTGAATTATAAGTAATTCTAGCTTCTTTTCCCCTCCCCTCTCTTCCCCTCACTCAGCTATCTCAGGGTTTATAGAGATTTCAATGGTTCGTGTGCCTGAAAGTTTGGAACAGAAGTGACCAAAAATGGGGGACCAGCAACTGTATAAAACTAACCATACTGCCAACAGCAATGAGAACTTGTACTACCAACAACACCAAATGAACTCCCTTCCAGCTCTGAATCATAGCTATGGGACATCTGTTATGGATGCTCCCCAGGCATCCCCTCTCTCACCCCAGTTTCCCCAAGATTCAAGAGACAGTATAGCTTTGCCTGTAGGTTCAAAAAGTCTTGGGTCAGTGGATACATCTAGACAAACCAGTTGGACACATTCTGGCTCAGGAAACCATGTCCCAGTGAGGAACAATTTAAATAATCAAAGCGCAATGTGGAGCCCCCTTGGGCAGGGGGAGTCCCACGACGGATACCAATATTCTTACTCTCAACCCGGTGAAAATCGATCGCAAAAAATTACCAGTGGGGTCCTGCATAAATTGGACTCCTTTACACAGGTATTTGCTAACCAAAATCTGAGGATTCAAGTCAACAACATGGCTCAGGTTTTGCACACTGAGTCTTCGATGGTGGATAATTCTGGTGACAGCGCGCTCAGGCAGCTGCTCTCCCAGAAGCCAGCGGTTGAGCAACAGCCTGTAACTTCCAGCGTACAAAGATACCAACCAGTGCCACAGCAAACACACCAGAATTTTGCAAGCACGCAGCAAAAGCAACAAATGCAAGTCATGCAGCACCAACAGTTGTACTATGACTACCAGCAGCATTTATCACAAATGCAGATGCACTCTGCGTTTCAGCAAGGACAGACACACGTCCAACAAATGCAGTCCCAGCAGCTCTTACCGCAGCAGATGCAGCACTTGCAGCAGACTCAATACTACGCTCAGCCGCAGCAGGGGCATCAGCGCCTCTCGATACAGGAGATCCAGCAGCAGCAGCCAGCTCGGCAGCAGCAGCCGCGGCAGTGTCCGATGCAAATAGCTCAGTATTACCAAACGCAACCTGTCATGCAGCAGTTGCAGCAACAGCAGCAACAGATGCAATTGCCGCTTCCTCCGTATCACAGGGAACATGATCCAAAGACCATGCATGAACCGCACCAGTACCCTCAGGATCCAAGTCATCCTGTGCAGCTTATCCAGCTGGGAGCAGTGCCTCAGTATTGCTACCAAGATCCACACGAACAGTACAGGCACTTGTACCCGCAGAGTTTACTGCCGCAGCAAGATCAGCAGAAGCAATACCCAAGCGAAAGCAGGGTGCCATCTCTGAACTCCCATGTTGGCCTCACTCCACCAGAGACCACGGAGGATCCCGCACAGCAGGAGGTTAATTCTGTAGGTAATGCTGGGCCTCAACGAACTCTTCTGCCACCCTCGGGAGTTCATCTGAACAACAAAAGCTCTCAGCAAGACTCTCCCAGCGCTGCGTGGCCTCAGGTAAGTAATATTTTATGATCCCTGCTCATCTAAACTTGTTTTTCAGGAGGGTAGTAAGGTGTGGAAGTGAAACGGTTGTAGGAGAGCTGGAAGGTTAGGATGCGAGCAGTGGGTGTCACTGGGATGTTTTGAGGTACTGCATTGACAGACTTCTGTCTGCATCACTGGGTTGGCTTTAGGCCAGGCTGGTGGCAGCACGGAGCTGCTGCTGCTGTGGGGCTGCCTCTTCCCTTCCCTTACAAGAGGCTTTGGGAAGTTCTGCCTGGGTTCCTGGAGAGGAGGAACCCAGTTGCAACAACATGCTCTCACTAATTTTTCAACACCTGAGGGCTCGACGGTGCAGGATGAATTGGTAAACTCCCTGTTTCCCAAAAAATACTTCTGGGTCACAGTGAAGGCTTCAAACAGAATGTGAGTGTAAGAAAACTTGCACTAGCCATGCTCACAGAGGCACTGATTTGGTAGAAACATGTAAGGCTCTTCAACTCAAAGGCTTTTAATATTAGTAAAATCATATGCAAAATACTAACATAATGCTGTGAGGACCTTCATTTATGCATTAATACTTCCTGAAAAATATTTTCTCTTTTTTTCCCCCCTTTTCCCCTCTCCTCCATTGATAGCAGGTACAACTGTCAGATGGCAGCCTGCAGCCGCTGTCCCCAGAACAAAGGTAACTTTTAAATAATTTTTTTTTTTTGGTCTTTTTGATTTAAAAATAAGAAATACAAATGAGTGCTGTGGTTAGAAGGAGGGAAATGCACTCTGGATAGGTAATAGATGTTGCTCTTTGGAAACATCTTTAGCTTTGTGAATGTGAGTTTGTATGATTTCAACCCTCCCCCCCCACGCAATAAAATTAAGTGCTTTATCTTTCAAAAAAGAAAAAAGAAAGAAAAGTAAACAGAAAAAAAAAAGACAGGAGCAGTTTGCTCTTAGCATTGCATTTGTAAGAAAAGAGACTGTGGGTGGTTTAGATTTGTATCTTGGGCAGCCAGGATCTTCTGTTTCTCTTAAAGTCTCACCTCTTGAGTGCTGAGGTGTCCTCCAGCATGGTTGCCTGCCCCAAGTAGTGGTGTTATTTCCAACTGCTTGTTAACTGCTGTCACAGGTGGGGAAATATAGGTCTGTCCCAATAGATGTCGTGGCTTCTTGGTCTTTTCTATAGATAGCCATGTTTTGATGAACGTGTCCTACTCAAATCTTTCCTTCTCCCCATTTTGGGAGCAGCTGGTACAGGTTATTGCCCACATATTCCACAGCATTTACCCCATGTTTACTTACAGCATCATAACCATCTAGCTGTAAAAGTTTTTCTACTTTCTTGACTAAAAAGATTCCTCTGCAACAAAGGGAATATGCTAAACCAATGTCTCTTCTTCTGTTCCATGCTAAAAAAAAATGAAAATAGTGGCCAGAACAGAGAAGCACTTCCTGAAAAAGCTGATGTGAAGAACAAGCTAATGTGTTCAATATGCTTGAAGGAGTTTAAGAGTTTGCCAGCTCTAAATGGCCACATGAGGTCACATGGAGGAGTAAGAGCATCTCCTAACTTCAAACAGGTAGCAGTTCGTTTGACTTCAGTATTTGGAACTCTCCTTTCTGTGTCGATGTTTGCTTGCCTTGCCATGCTTTGCTTTACTGTCAAAACTTGTTCTTCTCAATGCTGTTGTGTTGTGTCACACCCTGTGTATGTAGAAATACATAATTCTGCTAGTTTATAGGCCAAGAAGTCTTGCTTTAAAGTCCAGCAGCGGTGGAGGACAACACAGCGTTTGTCCCTGTCTGTTTCTCTGCGTGTTTCAAAAACACCCTACAAAGCCATGTCAGGAGCATCTAAAATTTTTTCCCCCTGTTTATTAAATTTGAAATACCAGGAACATCAAGTTGTCTTTATTTTCATTTGGACTACTTGGACGACTAAGGGATGTTTATTGGATGCCTTCCCAGGCTTTAACTGAAGGAGCGGGAGTGTTGAATCTTTGACAGGTTTCTTCCCAAGTGTTTTAGTACCATACGTATCAACAAATACTACACCAAAAATGCTGGCTTGGGTTGTTCTGCATGAAAATAACTTGCCCTGTCAGTCAGTCTGTCCTGATATTTTAGAAATTCAGTCCAAACAGGGAATACCACAAAGGCAAAAAGCTACCAGAGTTACACCATCTGTGTCTTTGTTCTTAGGTGGGTGATGGGGAACTCTGTCTTTATAGTGATAAAAAGGGCATGTGTTTATCTCCCCTCCTGCAAGTTGTCTTCTAAAGATACTTGATGTGGTTATTGTTCACCGAGGCTGAATCCTATGTAGGAGTCATAAGTAATCTGCCAACTTTGTTCAAGGCAGATAGAGAGTCCAAGAAACAGCGCTTGTGTGTTTTGTAACCCTGGCCACTTCTTTTCAGCCACGGCGCATACGTTGTGTGGTGTATCGATCCAGAAGTAGCCTTCCTTCACTCAGGCTGAAAGCCTTTAATTGTCTGTACAGGATGAAGGAGAGAAACCACCACAGCAGCCGCTGCCTAGAGAGGTGGATAGCCTCGCACCCATCGTCATGCCAGTGTCTGTCCCTGTAAAGCTTCTGTCGCCTGAGCCCAGCACGCAGCCCTCTGCCAGCACTGCCACAGTCAAAGACAAGCCTGCCAACTCTGTGTCAGATGATGAGATGCCTGTTCTCGTGAAGATGACTTGCTCTCCACCATGCAGTCCAAAAGTGGCCAACCCCTGCTCATCCTCTGTGAGTGCTGCCTTTCTTGCCACTAACTGTGCTGTGCTTGTTAAATCCCTTTGCTTGTAGTGCTGCTACTTTCTAAAATGTCTGTACTTTAGAATATTTTCTAGAACCTTAGTGATGCCTAATAAAAAAAGCTTGTAGCATCGTAGCATTTCTTCATCAGTCATTTGAAAATACTAATTTTCCCTTTGCTGGGGAGTCAAGACCCAAGTTGAAAATAAATAATTTGAAATTGGAATGTGATATTCATTTATCCCACTAGAACAAAGGGATTTAGTCTCTTTTTACTGTTTCTGGTTTTTTCCTTTTCAAGTAGCTTTGTTTTTATGTTATTGCTTCAATTGACCAGTTTTATTTCTTCCTGTTTTTTAAAATCAAATATATGTGCTCCTTGTTTCGGCCAAAGATAGGAGGGCACTGTGCAGTGCTTACAGTGTGTGCTCTGAGCCAATATGAAGCCTGCTGGCTCAGAATTTTGCATTGAAGTCATTTTTCCCTTTCTCTCTGCATGCCTCAGATCTAAGGGTTAATCGGTGGGAATTCTGGTGTAAGAAAAATAGCTCTGCTTAGTGCTTTCATTTTGCTCATAAAACTGAAATTGTCAGGCAGCACGAGGAATTGATGAGCACTCGAATGAGATGTGAGAATGCTTTTTATTGTTTTACTGAAAGAGTCCTGGAGCAGGCAGTATTTTTTTTGCATTCTAGTATAAGAAGAGAGCCTGCTCGTTCCTTCAAATCCATGCTTGCAGACTACGCCATGATAAGAGAATTCTGGGGAGGATAAGCACTGTATGACATTATCTGTATAATGCAGAGAAATACTCCTGTGATTTTTTTTTTTTCCTTTCCTTCCTGTGAGGCTGATGGCTAAGTGAAGGGACAACATATACCATTGTAGGCGATTCCTGTAATATTTGTTTATCATCCCCCCCCTCCTGACCCTTTACGCAGACATACTCACTAATTTTAAACATGTATAAAATCTTTTAATCTCTTGCATTCAGATGGAGGTTTTACACATAAGCTTCCACTTTACTGTGGAATCCAGTGTCTCACAATACTTGTAACTAAGCAGTGTAGTTTTTCTTCTCTATTTCTATTTTCTGGGAGAAAAGGGGCAGTCTTTTCTGAATCCTTGAGCTCTGAGTGGGAGATCTTCTCTAGAGACATCAGAGTAGGTGGCTTGGGCTTGTGTATTTCTGCAACGTATGTAAAGTGACTGTGATTAAATCTGGTAGTATTGGGCTAAATGCACATTCATTCACTCAAAAAATATTCTTGCAGTCTTTGTTAGTACCCAAGCAAACTAAACTCGTGCAGTTTCCTCTCTGGATCTTATCTTTTATATAAGCACTAGCATTGGAAACATTCAAAGATCAAAAGATCTACAGTTCCTTTTTCTTCTGTAAAGAGATTGTGCCATTGGAGACTTTTTTTAATACCAAAGAACTGGAGCTGTGTTGCATTTATTTATACTGTGCTTTGAGCTGTCCAGAAAAGCTCATGGAGTCAGTAAAACCAAACAGCAGAATGAAATTAAATCTTCAGCAAGGCTACAGGACGGTGAGCTGAAACTAGCAGTCAAGTGAGGTCCATCAGGATCCACCCAGACTGCATTTATCAGGGTGTGACAGCAGGGCCCACTGGGATGCATTCAGTCTTAGATAATGGGAATCAGTTCCTGGAGCTTCAGAAAAGTATTGGAGTAATTCTGCACTGAGAACCCATGGACACCATGATCTCCTCTAATATTCAATGTGATCTTTCTTTAGAAGTAGTGTTGTCATAACCACACTGAGGCTGAAGCAATGTAGGAGACGGAGGTGTATAGGACTTCTAAGATGATGTGTCAGTTGGTTAGCTTGCTTTACACTGGTGAAAAAACACTATTAGCTCTTGCATGTTTAAAGAGCAGAACAAAATGAACCCTTAATCAAGGACTTGGATCGTACCTTCTGGGGCAGGAGGGTAGGTTTTGGGATTGTTTCTTTTTCCCTTGTGTTTAGGGGATTTTCCGCCTTCTCCTCTTTGAACACTAAATGTTCACCATCATGATGGACTATGTCTGTAGTTATTGACGACCCTCCCCCCTTTCACTGTTCTGGATGTCCATTATCAACAAAATTTTATGTAAAGCTTGCATTTTTCTCATGCAAAAGAAACTCTTTTAAACAATTTTTTTGGAGAGAGAAAAATGTCAACAGCTGTTGGAGAAGATACAACCATGATCTAACAGAGGGGACAGGACCTCTTTAATCAAAAACATTTCCACAAGCTGGAACATATTAACATACAGGATAAAGGGTGACAGTGCTAATGCTCCTTTAACGTGATTTTTATTGGGTGAATGTGATTCTCAAGAACCACCCATGGTGTAAAGATGTATGTTGTCTAAACATACATTGTAGTAATTTATGCAGTAGTAGAATTTACCAGATGTTGCAGATGTTCTGGAGTAACCCTGTCTTTCAATAACTGTCTTCCACTTTCCAAATTCATCCTAAAGTAGGTCCGAACACCTGAAGGCGGTATATTTAATACTGTGTTCGTCTGCCAGCTTTTATGTGTTCTTAAAGCACAACCTGAGAACCTACTTCTTCCCATCTCATTCCTACCCCCCAGAACTCCATATTCCAGGTTTGCACAAATTCTGTGCCTTCTGCTTCTGTAGACTCTAGAGATTTGCCATTAAATTATTTTTAATATTTGAATTCTAGAATTCTAGGCGTGTTACAGCATTTCAATATCCTAAATGGTCATCTACTACCCTCTCGTCCTCCAAGAACAGAGGAGAGAGTTAAATTCAAGATTTGTTGCAGCTGGACTGTACTCAAGCTGATGGGAATGTAGTGATAAGAGGCAAAGAATTTGAATTTATTACATTTTTTTTCTTCCTTTCCTGCTGCTGAGTAATTCTACTGAGCTCATGTGTCCTTCCTAGTCAAACAAAATAAATGCATCAGAAAACATTTCGTACGAAGTTTCTAATAAACTGTGACTGAGTAATGAGGTAACTCCCAGCAGCCTCTGTGTGCAGCCTCTTCATGTCTGTGCCTGTGGCCCAGCCCTGCCTTGACCTAGAGGGGTTGTTGAGGGAGGTGAGGGTAATTATCCTGGCTTTTCTTACTCCTCTGAGGTTTCTGTGTAGGACCAGATACTGTACTGGCCAGGTTATTAGTGTGGTACCTGAATAACTGCCTGTTGTTAACAACTTTTCTGTGGCTGTTGCCCTAAGCTGTAGGGGATTGTGTGCAAGCCACATTTAAGCATGGCTAAATACTAAAGTTCTGAATGTTTTCGTTTAGGAAATTAGCAAAAAACCTCATCAAAGTGCTGTAAAATTGGAAGAAAGCTTCAAACCGTTGCAGGACAAGAAGAAGTATCGGCACAGACCCGAACCTCTCTTCATACCTCCTCCTTCCTTCAACTTTAGCATGTCTCACTCCGGTGCCACCCTGTACCAGAGTCAGCTTCGTTCTCCCCGTGTCCTCGGAGATCATCTGCTAGACCGGACACATGAGCTCCCACCCTACACTCCACCACCAATGCTTAGTCCAGTTCGGCAAGGGTCTGGTCTCTTCAGTAGTGTTATCACATCATCTCATAGCACTTCACATACTCAACTGCCACTTACTCCACTGACTCCTACTCCACGGGTGCTCCTGTGTCGGTCTAGTAAGTATCACGTTTACGGAGTTGCAGTACGTAGTAAATTCCACTGTCCTCTCTTCTGGTGTTACCACATTGATGATTTTTCCACATGCTGACATGCGTGGCTGGTTCTGCTACTTCACAGGAAAAGTCTGTCTTTATCAGGGTTTTCGCCTTGGATTTTGGAAAGATCATGTAAGTATAAAGTGAATGGGGAAGCCTAACCAGAAAGTAAAGCTGTGATCTTTCAGTGTGGTCGACGTCAAGAGAGGACCGCCATTATCTCTCACTTCATCTGAGCCTTCTGAAGTAGAGGGAGAAGACCTAGTTTGAGACATGGGGTTCATTTTCAGTATTTGTTGTACAGTGCTTCAAAAAA
>VZRU01000259.1:90808-102788 GCA_013398155.1 Pedionomus torquatus
CCAGGGAGGTGGTTGAGGCCCCTTCCCTGGAGATATTCAAGGTGAGGCTGGACGAGGCCCTGGGCAACCTGGTCTAATTGGGGGTGTCCCTGAGACTGCCGGGAGGTCGGACTAGGGGACCTTTGGAGGTCCCTTCCGGCCTGGATGATTCTATGATAATCATGAGCACCCTGCCAAAGAGGCAGTGCTGTAACTCTGACTAGTATCTTAGTACTGAATATAGAACCTCTCTTTTTGTGCATCTAGCCAAAAAGAAACAGGTCTGAGATTATGACTTCTTCAACAAATACAGCAAACTGTGTTTTGTTGATGAAGTGCCCCGTGAAATACCCAGGGTGGTGTTAAGCCATTAGACTGAAGTAATGTCACCTTAGCATAGGTGGCAAATGTCTCTCCTCTGCAGCCCTCCAGCCCTCCATGTTATTGCTTAATGCTTCATAGTGACTAACAACTGCTTGGACACACAAAACAGGGTTTTACATAAGATTTAAGACTTCGTCTCTGGTTTAGGCTCAGTAGGAAGCAAGCCAAGAATCTTCTGGTGGTCAGTCAATCACAATGGCCAGGGTCATGTACTCATTTCCAGTTAAAGTCATTGTACAACTTAAGAATAGAAGCAAGCTACTTCCAGGCTGTAGCAGCTCACTGGAAAGATTTCCAAGTAACAAGGACTCTTTTGTTAAGCAACTCCTTAACCCCTCAGCCTGAGAAAAAGAACAGAAACATGTTTGATGGCAGCTGATTGAGAGAGTGAATGAATGTGAAGATCAGGTTTTGAGTCTTCTCTCGGGGATATGCCTAGGGCCTTTGGTAATAGCTGCAGTGCAGCCCAAAGGGTGGACGTGGTGTGGGATGGAGAAGGAGGATGTCAGCCAGGAACTTTGACCAGGGTCTCTTGTCTGAAGACATGACACCACATCGTATGTGAGAGACAGTCCAGGGCATGAGAGAGCAGGAAGATGAGGAGATATCCCAGCAGTCTCATCCTCAGTGAGCGATCCAATTAGCAGAGTGGATAAGAAATTTTTGCCTGTGTAGCAAAGGAGAAGGAACAGTCTTCACTGAAGCAACTTCACCGTAGATTTCAATTAGACTTTCAGAAACTTTAATTCATGGAATCATAGAATGATTAGAGTTGGAAGGGACCTTAAAGATTGAGTTCCAATCCTCCTGCCATGGGCAGGGACACCTCCCACTAGCGCAGGTTGTTCAATGCCCCATCCAGTTGTCATGCAGGAGGGACCAGGAGAAACTGTTTTGTTTTATCTGTCACATGAGATGACATTAATCCTTGTTAACTACTGCTGAGACCTGTGGACATCAGTCTATCTCCGTTTTTTAAGCAGGAAAAGCTTATCACAGCATGAAACAGAATCTCACCAGTCTGGATTTAAGTACCGTACCATAAAATAACAACACAGAGCATTACTTGCTAATGCTCTTGAATGCAACATGTGATTGCAACTTACACGGACAGCCACACTCTAGCACCACGCAGTAACTCTTGAATAATAGTTTATTTGTGGTTGATAATCAGCCACTCAAGGCATATGGGAATTTCTCATAACCTAGTGCATGAGTAGCTTAATGTAACTTCAAGTGGCATTTGTTTGGTTTAACTCTTTAGACTTTCTGCTCCATACTCAGAAATCACAGCTTTTGGATACTGCCACGTTTAAAAGTGGAATAGACCAAAGCAGCACGGCACTGCCTCATGAGAATTAACTGATACCACAAACAAAAGACATCCCAACTCATCCCAAGCATTGCCCTGGAATGAGGGTACAAGCAAATAGTTCACCTTTGAAACTTGTTGGTGTGCGAGGGAAACGCGTTGTAAAACTTGAGGCTTTTTTATTGTGTGGTAAGAACTGGCCACGCTAAGTCAGGGCTGCTCAAAAGAGGACCCTAATCTCTGTCCTGATACTTTGCCATCTGTCAGGACAGTTTTTTAGGGAAGGGAGAGGGAACATGTATCTAATCCAAGAGAAGCACTGTTTTCAAACACTTGAATTGTATTAATTTGAACAGTGGAATTTCTCACGGCTGAAGTTCTGCTGCAGTGAGAACTGCAGGATAGATGGTCTCTGAAACAATATGCTTCAGGCAGTCCGAAAGCTTCTTGTATGCACTATGATCAGGTGTGGGTCAGACCCAGCATATGCTGTATGTAATGGATTTGAGCCACCTCTCCGGGCACCTCCTTGGGGGTAGGCGTAGCCCCTTCAAACCCACAGATTGGGCCCAAAGCCCCCAGATTTGTAGAAGATATTTGTCACTTACTCAGTAAAAAAAACAATACAGCAGGTAAAACAAAATGTAGAATAAATGTCTAAACATAAAAATCAGCTTTAAAATTTTATCTGTATTCCAAAGTCCAAAATTCTTCCTTGCTGCATTGCAGATATCTCTCTATACATGTTCTCTCTGTATCTCCCTCAAGCTAACAAGAGCAAAAGCGGTTTCCCAGCAACCAGAGTTAAAAACAGCTTTTCTTCTGTTTCTTTTCCTACACAGGATTTATTCTATTAATTAGGTTACTTCCAATTAACCCGCATAATCTTATAAGGGTCTCTGCTAATACCACAGCTATTGGGGAACTCTGTAAGGCCTGAATCCTCCATAGGTGCACAATAAAATTAGTTCATGAAAGTGATTTTTTTTTTTCTTTTTTTCTTTTTTTTTTTCTTCCAGGAGGGTGGGGTAGAGGCAGGACACCATGACTAGAGAGATTAAGTAAAATCTCTCCTTTGGTGTTGTCATCCTATTTAAAGTTACATTTTGGCATAGTAGAGCAGGCTGCTGGACTGAATTGGTGCATTTCCCCCTGCCCAAATGGAGGGTAAATGCAAATGACTGGCAAGTTGTGTAAGAAGGGAATGACGCTGGTTCAGGGTGGGAAAGATGGCAAGGCAGCGTGTCAGCAAAAAGATCCTTGGGTGATAACAGAATAAATAAAACTCATGGCTTGATGCCAGTGCCTTTTTCTCTGACGCTTAAGAGAGCTTTAGTGTAAATCTCTGTGGAAATAACTAATGCATGCTTATATCCAGTACTCAAAAAGCCTGCGGAAAACAGGCTGCAGAAAAGTTAATTTTGTAGTATTTAGCATGTGACGGAGTGGTGAGATACCTGCTCTAATCTTGTGAGCCCAGGAGCTGATACTGAAAAGCAAAACATTTGCAGTTAATAAAACTCATCTGTTGTGTTGTTTTTAATAGACACGTGTAACCTATAGAGTTCAGTACTATGTATGGTGCCAAGCCCAAGTTAGTTAAATTCAGTGCAGGGGCAAGAATTTCTGTGGAGAATGATAACATTGACAGGAATATTAAGGATTTATTTTGATGAAAGTTTTAGATGTTTCAGAAAATCTAAGACAGACTGAAGCAGAGTCTTCTCATTGTGTAAGTCATTTCAAACATATCTGCTTTATGGTTTCTTGCATATCCTTCCTTTAATGTATGTAATGCTGCTTGCTCTTACAAGCAGGACACTGCTTTGGTGCAGTAGAGCAATTCTGTGTTCCTTCTATTTGAGTAATACTGAGGAAGCACAAATTCATTTCAATTTAAATGTTGATTTCACATTTTCATGGGTAGTTAGGCTGATGAAGCAAACAGAGAATAATGATATTTGAAAGTTTTATGTACAGCTTCCATTAAATGATCAGAAAGCACTTTGTGCATATTGCACATTGCTGCAATCTCTATCTGCTTGTGACCTTTATCAGAGAGGATTTAATTGTCTTACCTCAAGCCATGCAAGTGAAGAGCTACAAAAGGAACCTGGAGTTACCATCTAGAGAACAAAATGATAGATAAAACTTCTGTGTACCTGAATGCAAAGTGGCATATATGGGAATAAGCAATACAAGCTTTATGTATAAAATTATGAGCTCTGTGGTGATACTTCTCAATTAGAGCAAGACCTTGGGATTATAATGGTAGTTCTATGAAAGCATCAGCTCTATATTTTACAACTGCTTAAAAACGACCTGAGTCAAATGTTAAAAGGATAGAGAACATGGTGATATCACTGTGCAAGTCTGTGGATTGCTTATATATTGAATTTAATGTACATTTCTGGTCCCTTCATCTCTATAGGAATGTCTTGGTACTGGAAAAGGTTCAGAGAGGGACAGCAGTAACGACCAAAGGGGTGGGAGTGACAGGAAGGACATAAAGTCCTGAATAGCATGGAGGTGATGGTCAAGATTGGGTTTACTTTCGCTTCCACTTGAAGAACGAAGTCTTGTCCAGCAAAGCTACTGGGAGCCAGGAAACAAAAGGAGAGGTGGTTCTTTATGTGGAGGGTCTACTGATCTGTGAAACTCCCGGGCAAAGGATGTTTTGGGTGCAAGAAGTTTAATTGGTTGAGAGGAAGAGTGGGTCAGCACTTACAAGGGTAGTTACTAAATAAGCAAACTGCACCAGGCTCAGGAAATCCCCTGCACTGAAAGTGGTCAGAGGTTAGGAAAAATTAGGGAGAGGCATTGTATTCACTTGCCCTGATCTTACTGTTTCCTAGGCAACTGCCTGTGACCCCTGCTGGAGACCAAATAGGGGTTAGATGAACTAGAAGTCTGAGTCAGTTCACCCATACTTGCATTTGGGTAGCAGTAATCATTAGCATGCGCTTGAGATTTCCCAGTTTTTGTTTCAGTTACTTCATCAACGTAACGGTGGTGGGGTTTTACTGTTTATAATGAATTCCTTTTTTTTTTTTTTTAAAGGTTCTGACAAATGGACACATCAAGAAAGGAGGCTGTTCAAAGAGGCATTATCTACCTATAGCAAAGATTTCATATTTGTACAGAAAATGGTAAGGTTATTTCTGTTTTGTCAAATGGCTGGGGGTTTTTTTCTGTTTGCTGCGTTCTGTTCCCCTTCATTTTCCCTCCAGTGCCAGACAAGCTCATTGTAGGCACAGTCAGCAGCGGTTACAAGAACGGCACTGGGAGTGGTATATTCCATGTGATGTGCCTGTCCATGCAACTGCAACACCAGTTACAAAAGAGTAAATAAAATCTATTCCTCTTGTAATTACCTGTAAAAGTTTTCACACCTGAAGTCGTGGTGTTCTCCTGTATGGAACAAGTATGGTGCTCTGCTGTCATCTTGGTGTTCTCTGGCAGTTTGTTAAAAGGCACCTGAGTCACTGGTGTTTAAGCCTCATGCCAGAAAAGTGCTGAAGTCTGTTAATAAAGAAAGAACGTTTTTGGGCTTAGTTTTCGTGATCTGCCACAAAGCAGAAAAGGCAAGGCATATACATCTCAGGGCAGAATACCTTACTTGGTAGCTCAAATATTGAAAAATATTGGAGTCTATGGGACTCAAGTCCTAATTCCTAGATTCCTTGGTAGCATTATAGGCTTCAGCTACAAAAGTATATTCTCACTTATTTTCTAACTAGACTTTATAGAATCCCAGAGAAATAGACTAAAGCTGAAACAGTTAACACAAATTTGACTGAAAAACAGTAACTGAATAAGATTACCCTACAAGGGTATTCCTGTTGTAGTTGAACTGTCTTTTTTTTTTCCTCCATTTGAATGTTTGAGAAAGAAAGCCTGCCTCTTCGAATGTATTAAAATTATGTTGAATGAAAGCAAAAAAATTGAGAATGGACTATTTCTGCAATTACTTAACTACAGGTTAAGTCTAAGACGGTTGCACAATGCGTGGAATACTACTATACCTGGAAGAAAATCTTGCGTTTGGGACGGAAACACAGAACACGTTTAGAGAAGAGAAGAGAGGAATGCCTGGTAAGCCAAAAAGAATATGAGAAAGTTCTTAACACTAGACAAATTTTATGTTCATCCTGTTTTGAGGAGGATGTTGGAAGACACCCACATCATCTAGTTCAACCAAAATTATTCCATAATTCTTAATTACGTTCTGTATGAGCAGTCTGTGACCTCAGGTACACCAAGATTTTGTGTTCCTGGACTATAACGGGATAAAAGGCTTTCAACTAGTGCATTATCTCTAGTCCAGCAACTATGACTTTTGCTACTTATGAAGCAGGTAAACCTCTGTAAATTATCCCTGACCCTCCGTGTGTGTACTCCTAAAGGCTGCTGTAATATTCTAGCCAAATACCATTTACACAAAGTGGCAATGCAGTTCTTTGTGCGCAAGGTCTGTATTACAGGTAGTGCAAGTAGTCTTAAGAAATGTGGGTTTATTGTTGTGTTTTGTTTTTATTTTTAAAGAAGTAATTTAATTTGACTATAAACATAGTGTATATTGCCTTTGTAACAGTTGGGGGGAGAGTATTGCACATTGGCATCTGTACATTCTTGAAGCCGCAGCTCTGTAATACAGATGGGGAGGGTGTTTTGAACAATGCAGTGAAGCTTCGTGAGCTGTAGCTTCCATTAAGGGTTGTAGTTCCAGCAAGACCAGAAGTTCATTTAGGATGGGAAAAAATATCAAAACCTGGAAGCAGACTTGACTACGCAGCATGCTGTTCCTATACTGTCAATGTACCACTATCCAGTACTGTCTGTCTTTGACCATAGTTCTAGTGTTTCTTAAATGCACTGTCTGTTTCAGACAAGTGGAGAAGAGGAAGTGTTAGAAGAAGATGAGGAGACTGAAGAAGACAGAAAGGAAGAAAGGGAAATGCAAAAATCTCCTGACCCGCCACCTATCCCTCTTGTTGGACCTATAGATCTGCCTGCCCTTCAGAGTCTTTCTTCATCCTCCTTCATCTGTGAAATGCCAAACTGTGGTGCTGTAAGTGTGTTTGGTATCTGTAACAGCAGGGGGGTTGTTTACTGAATTGTGATTTGGGAAATGAGGGTTTTGGACTGTTCCTGGCCAGTGATTTCTCCTGAATATCTTTGGACAAATAATTTTTCCTGCTTTTAATTCCTACATCACAAAATACAGGCAATATGCTGATCTGTACATAAAATTGTATCCTGAGATGTTACTTTGAATAGAAGTACTATGTGGTAACAGGTCTGATTTAACTTTTTGTTGTACAACCATAATAATAAGATAGCTCACTGGTTTGTTTTATTATGACTAAGTTTCTTTAACTATAGTGGGATATAACTGAGAGCAAGCAGCATCTGACCAAGTACATATTAGACATGTACGGTTGTTCTATTGTAATACGCACTCTGTGTACTTCTTTCTGCAGTTCCTGTTCCAGTATTTCTTGATTATATTTTAATTTGATTATATTGTGTTTCTTGATTATATTTTTTTCTTCTTCCCTCCACCCCACTTCCCGCCAGGTGTTCAGTTCCCGCCAAGCACTAAATGGCCATGCTCACGTTCATGGAGGTAGGAATCAGGTGACAAAAACACGATGCACCATGCCAGGCACTAAGCAGAAATCTGGTACGCAGAGCGGGTACTGCTCCATCAAGAGTTCACCTGCCCACAGCACAACAAGTGGTGAGACTGATCCAACAACAATTTTTCCTTGCAAGGAGTGTGGCAAGTAAGTGAATATTACTGACTGTGGTAAGGCATCATATTTGCTTAATTATATTCCAGATGAATAGTAGTGTGACCAACTTCGTTTTGCTCTGATGGTCTCAAAAGAAGTTTCCCCTTATAAGATGTGTCCTGTTACCAAAACCTTCAAGTATTGTTTTGTATGACATTTTGGATGCTTCCTCTACATATTTACTCCAGTTTTCCTAGATCCTTTTACCTGCTGGTATTTCTGCATATAACAGTCCAGCTTCCTGCTTCAGCACAGATTTGCATGTGACAGTGGGAAACTTCACTTGTGTTTCTGTGTTTGAGTTTGTCCATGCTAACACGGGATTCCTTTGAATCTTCCCTGTTGTGCAAGATTATTGTGAAACTAAATAGAGGTGGAATTAGGATGTGCAGAGATACTGAAGCAACTGTGGGAGCTACCAAATAACTCCAGCAGAGTCAGAGTAGGCCATTTTGATGCAGTCAGGATTTATAAATCTGGTGGTCTGCCCCTGAAATTCTCACCATGGCACTGAAAACTTCACTGACTTCTATTTCAGGACACAGAAACAACTGTACTGATAGGTTGTTGAGTCTTTTTTGTCTCACTTCATCAAAAGCAATGCATTTTTATCTGAGGTGTGCTTTTTTTTCCCTTTTAAAATTTAGGGTATTTTTCAAAATCAAAAGCCGCAATGCTCATATGAAGACTCACAGACAAGAAGAACAGCAAAGGCAGAAGGCTCAGAAAGCTGCTGTGGCTGCAGAAATGGCAGCCACTATTGCAAGAACTACTGGGTCAGTTGGGCATGGTTTGATCCCTCTGGATCACATGAGTTTGGTTAAACACGTGGAAAATGTTGGTGACATTGATGACGATGTTGTTCAGGAGCTGGGTGGCGTCATGGAAGAGAATGAAGTCATGGATGCTGACCTTTTATTGGATGATGAAGATGCAGATCTACTGCAGGATGATGCTGAGTTGTAAATAAAGTTGTTTGATAAAGACGGCTACTGAGCACACCCTGAATGGATTGATCAGGAAACCTGGACTACTCGTTTATTCCCCACTGATTGTAAACTACCTGTTGAAAATGATAATTCTTTTATCCAGGTCCAGAAAAAAATAATCTGCTTTTTTCCCCCTTTTTTTATTAATTTGTGTTTTGGGGAAAAAAATAAATAATTGGTACAAATATTCTTATAAGGTGTTTTTATCTGAGCTCGTTTTGCTGATAACTTCCAAGGCCACTAATTACAGAAGTTCATGGTTCTGCTATCACTTCCTTCCAGGTGTTCCCAGTAGGATCTTTAGTCTTTAACTCTTCCAGTTTTCATTTTAGCCAAATAACAAGAATTATCTTCACACACCTCTGATGGAACATTATTTCTTGGTTTTGCCTATGCTGGATCACTTCCATCATCTTCTAGAGACTAAATGTCATCTCTGTTAAGGAGATGATTACATTCTTTGTCTTTCTGCTGTCATTTTAAGGGAGGTGGAGGGAAAAAAATATAATCTGATTTAACTGTGAAATAATTACAGGAGTGACTGTATCACTTGTAGTATCACAGTACTTTCTCAGTTCTGTCTTGCCTTAATGCATACACGTTAGGCAGTTTGTAAAAGCAATGGTTACACTGTACATTTAAGAGCTTCCATTTTAGCAAGGTTTTGGTCTGCTGATTTTAAAATTCGAGGACTGAAGAAAGAAGATGATTGTGCTGTGGTTCACATCATCTGGTGGGAACACTGAATTAGGAATGCTGCCTTGGTGATCAGATTGCACTGGAAAATATATTTTGCTGTGACAATAAATCACGCTGTTGAAGAGCCATCTCAGTGGTTTGAGGGGAGCATATGCTCGAGCAAGGCAGGAGCTTGCTCTCCCACCAGGCAAACACAGGGAGATGTTCTTGCCTGTGGAACAGAGATTGATGGAATATATGCCATCAGCACGCGTTCGTTGTTACTCCTAGGCAGGAAACGTTTGTTATTCTTGTGTCATTTTCAGTCCTCCTCATTGCATCAAATTCAAATGTTGTTTGTTTAGTAAAACATATGCCAAAGGTGAGTTGACATTGTTGTTTAATTACTGTTTCTTCTCCCTTAGGTTCAGATCTACATGCTGGATGTCTTAGCACCATTTCCATAAGTTTAGATTTGCTTCTCTAAGTAAATAGGATCTCAAAAGAATTGTACCTTGTAGAACTGAAGAATTAAGAATCGGAGTTGGGTTGAGTGGACCTTTAGTTGCAGAATATGAATACTGATTTTTTGAGCTTTCACGGGTAGCAGCACTGATTTTTCTTGTGAATTTTGCACAGCAGAAGAATAGTAACTTTATAAAATATTTTATAAGACTGATTTCAGTTCTTCCAGATTTCAGGGTTGCTTGGGTTTTTTTATGGGTTGGGTTTTGTTCTGTTGGGGTTTTTTGCCACATTCCTAACATGTTAAGCAGAATCCGAGAGATGGTGGATGTTATTTTCTGCTTTCTTCCTTGTGTAACTATGCAAAATGAGGGCAAACCTTGCACTTTTGTGTGGGAGTACCGGACCACCCAAGTTCAAAACCAGTGGGACTTACTGGCAGAGGAGTGCCTCCTCTGCCAAATACATGAAGCCAAATGACCTGAAGTTGCTACTTAAGGTCAGATATTCTGGTACTAAGGAACAACCCTTCAGGAGAATGGAAATCACTTCTCAGTTTCAGGTTAGTGGAGTTCCTGTGTACGTGGTTTCGTTTCAGTGTTTTGGGGGGTTGTTCCAGAGTGCTGTTTGGTGGTTTTTTTTCAGTGGGTTTCGACCAGCAGGTGGAATTTCACTGCTGCATAAGGGATGATGTTCTCAGTTACTGTGAGTTTCAGGATATCAGGCAACAGCTGCCTTCCCTCTCTTGAGTGGGCAGGCAGCACACTCTCCATCAGCTCCTGCCCGTGCTTCTGGAGGGGCCACCCAGCTCTGGCCCAGCAGAGAGCTGGATGCTGCCACCCACATCCACCAATAGTAAATTTTGTAGACTGTGCAAGTCTTAGTGGTTTGCAAAGTGGAGGCTTTTGTGAATGGAGAGTTGGGTTGGCTTTTAAGAGGCTCTGTCAGAAACAACCTAGTTGAGTCTACTCTTTCTCTTTCAAACTTGTACCATTTTGAACTCTCAAGGACCTTCCTGAGAAAGGCCGCCACACTGGAAAATGGAAAAAAGGTGTTCAGAGTACTCTGTTAACACGGGGGCTGGGGGGGAAGGGGGGACACGGACGGAGTGTTTCAAGCAAAGTCATAATTGAAGTCAGTGAGAGTTCTGCTTGAAGAACAGAGTGAAATACAGATTATGAAGAGCAGCTCTGTATTAAACAATCTGCAGTGGAACTTTTCTAGCAACAATGGGACAGGTAGCTGTGCTAAACCTAGTACATATACATATAAATGTAGACACATATATATGCCTGGTTCTGTAACATTAATGGGGTGCTGTGTTATTGTACAGCCAAGAAGGTAATAGAACAATGATAACCAAAGAAGTTATTCATAAAGGAAAAAAAAAATAATGCACATTTCTTAGCAGTACGTGACTTGGGACTCAGACATCAAATTCATGATTAAGTGTTGCATTGGCTGATGTTAAACAGATGCTGTTCTGCCTGTTTGTACATAAGTTGGACATAGTTTTATTTCAGAAAAGTTGTTTTCTTCCTGATGGTTGATGACGGAAAACTGTTCACTATTGAACTTAGTCCTCTTTGATAAAACCTGTACATATAGAAAACATATTTTATGAGAAAAAAAATCTTATTTTCAATATTTAACTGTTATTTTATTAGAAGATGGTTGTAAATATTCTAGGTGCTGTAGTGTAAAAAGCAGACTGTAATTTTAGGTGGTGCAGGAAGTAACAAAATAAAAGAAAAAAGTTTGTGATCTCTGCTGGTTTGAGGTTCCTGCTGTTAGCATTTGGCTTGCACACAGCATCAGACGTGTTTTAGGATGGCTTAGTGGCATGAATTTAGTGCTGGTTTATTCCCCCCCCCCTCCCCTTTAGATATTTGGTGTTGATCAGAACCAGTGTTCTGATCTGTACTAACTGCTGTTTATATGTGTAAAAAGAAAGGGATTTATATGACACATTTCCAGTCGGTTTTATACTGTAAAATATAGTTGGTTGTGTTTTGCTAACAGGCTGAATACCTTTTGTTAATTGGAGTATTTTTAAGAAGGGGGAGAAGGCTCATGAACACGTTCACTAGTCGTTTTTTCAAAGGATTCCTGCAGGGAAAAAAAGAAAAAAAGAAAAAAAAAAAAGAAAAAATACCAAACAAACACATATTTAATATTTATACAAGTTGAGTGGACAGGAGTTAGTATAGGTAAGAACGACCTGTGGGGTAAAATAAAGCGTTCTCAGAAAGGCGAGGAGGGCGGGAAGCTGAAGGCGGCAAGTCTTAGCTCCCACCTTCAGCAAAATGAATAATAACAACAATACCCATCGCCTCGGGGTGAGCAAAATGAAGGTTTCCCTGCTTGCTCCGGTG
>VZRU01000262.1:922-34775 GCA_013398155.1 Pedionomus torquatus
GGTTTTTAAAAAAAAAAAAAAAAGAATACACACGTTGGGACTTAATAAAGAGCTTCTGGCAAACATGGCTTCTGGAGCAACTGACAAGAATAGCAGAAACATGTCCTAGCTTTACCACAGTCATCTTTTTTTTTTTTCTACAAAACCTATAGACGTCCTCAAGGTAATAGTTTTAAGCAGACTTCATTCTCAGTCCGTAAGTAGAGACAGGCCGGCAGCAAGTGCTTACATGATAGGTATGCAGACCTGTTCAGCTTTTTTCTTTCTGAAAGAGCAGTAAGTGGCAAACTTGGTGCCATCACCTCAAGCTCACACCTACATAACCATCACAGATAATCCAGTCCTAAAGGACGTTACTACTCAATATGAGTAAGAATAGCACAAAACCAATTCAGTTCAATAATTAAACTAATTGCCTAACAATTCATGTCATAACCAAAGTTCACACTTTTTACTTTGTTATTGCCTTTTTTTTTAAATAGTCTAATGAACAATTCAGTGAGAGTCATTAGTAGAGCCCTCCCAGCTTCTTTCTGCTTGCTTCTTCCGCAGCATTCTCTAGTGTCTCTACGTGCCACCTCCTCCTCCTGCATTCTGTGTAAAAAGCAAACTAAGAGAACTAAACCGTTCCTTCCATCTCATTGACAGGCAACAGGTACCACTGAAGCTCCCACATGAAGATCTGAAGGGCTGGTGACTGCATACAGGCCAGCAGATTTTGCTGGCCACCTAAAAACCTTAATCTCCAAATAAAGTGCCAGCTCTTGATTACCACGCAGGTAGACGTTCTCAGCCCACCCATAGCCACAACCATTTTTCAACATCTGCCTCAACTGGAATTATCACTTGGGATGAGGCAGAGAAAGGTCAATATAGACTTTTCCTGCTATACTGGAAGGGCACAAATCTCTGAAGAACTACTTTCTAGCAGCAAAAGCAACCCCCTTGAGAAATTAAAAAAGTTTCACATTCAGGATATCTTCCATGGCTCCCATGACGGGACTCAGTACTGCCTTGAGGAGGTTCAGAGTCAGGCCCTTAAGTGGAGGAAGCAGCCTGTGGAAGGGTTGGTACAACTTTTGAGTAGATGGTGTCCTGGGACATTTGTGCCTTCTTCCATGCTACAACAAACCAAGTGTCATTCTCAGTACCACATAACCTACCAAAAATGTTGCAGCAACTAATTAAACCACTTTTTGCAAACACTGCCGACATTCTTCCTCCAGTTACCAGACCATAACTTCTAACACAGCTCATTTAAAAAACTTTATTTATAGTGACAACAGAATGCATCACATATATATTAAAAAAAAAGAGCCACCAAACAATCCCACTGTTAGCGGGGGGAAGAAAAAATATTTTTTTGACCACAGCATTTGACAGTATCAACTGATGTCAGTGAATTTCTGTTGAGATTAACAAGTACCTGTTGACTGCTCTGCTAACCCTGACAGACCCCCAGCCGCTACTTATGTGAGCACTGTACTCTTACATTGTCTAGATGCAACCCTTTCTTTAAACTAAATATTTATTAAATATAAGGCCAAAACTTCACTCCTCATATGCCAATGGAAACTAGAAGAGCTATTGCCCAGCAGCTGTTAAGAGTACACTAATGTAACTCGAGCAATGGAGATCAAAATAAGGTTCAGCCCATACAAAACAAATACAATTGTGAGAGAGGACCAAGAAAATCCACTGTGGTGCAAGAGACTCCTTCAACTAAGCTCCAGAAGGAGCTGAACCAGAGATGATTTATTTCTGAAGTCTACAGCCGGAGTGCTTTAAAAAGTGTTTTGTGTCTCAGCTGCAGCTTGGGTACCATGAGATTCCACAGTTGCTGCAGGGGACATTTTTCTTCTTATGCAGGAAAGTAAATAAAAGTATCAGATATATGAATCATCAGCTGTCTGCTCCATGGGAGACTGCAACTTTTATTCTCCCTACCCCCCCATACACATTTTTCAAATTGTCATGAATACATGCGTTTCACACATCCAGGCTAGTCCTTTCCTTTCTAGAGGGCTACACATCCCCTTCCAGTACCAACCAGGAAGCATTCATGAGTCAGGCAGAAGGGTAGGAAGAGTGTGGAGACCATACATGAATCCAAAGAAATAGTAACCTGTGCAAGAAAATCCCAACTCTCACAAAAAACCATCCAGGTTATATAAAACCCTGTCATTGTATATACCATATTAAATGGTGGTAGTGAAAATGAGTCATCAGAAAGCACTTTATTAGTGATTATACATCACTTTGTCAATTATTTTAGTGCAACAATTGTGATTGCAATCATGTGCTTGCTGTTTAGGACAGACAGAAGTAGTAAGAAATCACATCCATCTGAAGGCAATGGTCTTGGGAGTTTCCAGAACTATAAACACCTGATTCTCAGAAGTGTCATATGCAATCCTAAATGAAGGCAATGGAAGCTGTGTAGACACACAGCATGGCTGACATCTAAATTCTACGTAATTTCAACTTTCCCTGGGATCTGAAATTAGCAGAGTTTTTTGCCTGTAGCTCCAAGTGTCAATGTAATATGGGGAATAAACTCTTTGGATGCAAGATAAAAAGAATGCCTTAATAATGAAGATTTGAGAAGCATCATCAATATCCATGAATTCTACTGAAATTTATTTTCAAGCAAAACTGCATTTTTAAGAAAAACAGGAATAAAAAAACCATTGTAATTCTGCCTTTAGTGTTTTCAACAGAATCTTCAGGGACTGTAAAATGCTGGAATTATTACAAAGTTTCTGTATTTGCCTTCACTCCATGCGACGGTAACTCCTAATCAGTGAATAAGCCAAATAAGCACTGATTTGCAGACTTTGGGGAACATTAAGCTACCACCTTTCAAAGTTTCTTAATGATAACTATACAAGTTTTAAATTCATTTCTGATTTATACACACAAAATTGTAGAAGCCAAAAATCAGATGCTTGTGTTTATATAAATATATATATACACGCAAAAAAATAGTTTTCTTTTCCTTTCACTCTATAGAATATCCTCAGTCAAAGAATGAGTTCATGGGCACTATTTGCTAGTAATAAAATACTAAGTTGTTCACGAGCTTCAAAATAAGAATTTTACAAACAATATTTGCAAACACCCATATCACTAAAGCTAGATGACTTAATAACTACTCTCTGAAAGCTTGCCTGGTTAATTTGGAAGCTATTTTTAATAACATATGCTTTACAGAAGAATTGCAATAAAAATGGACTAGTACCGTATACTAAGACAAAATAATGGCAAATACTCCAAAACCACTGTCTAAAACAAAAATAGTTCTTGCCAGGTTTCTACTGCTTCTGTTTAGAAAATATTTATTTCACTACTCTTAAAATTTAAAAAGCCAAATCAGTCTATGCAGAATCAAGAAGGATGTCCATGTAATGAAGATAAAATATTATACAGGCCTTGGATATGTCAAAGACATCTTCACAGAAGCTTTCCTACTCCACCCTTTCCCTCCACTTCTATAGAAAGACCTCATGCCTACGAGCCCAGAGCTCACTTAAGGTTCTAATCAATAAAGTTCTAAGAATGAACAAAACGAAACACTAATAGTACTGTCCCGACCTCTAGCAGTGTCCTATCACACAAGGAGCACATCAGCTGTTGCTTAATGTCTCACTTCAGCAGGGATACAGTGAGACCCATCCTTCTTCATGTTGTTACATCCAGACAACCTGAAAACAGACGGCCACCAGAAATCCTTATATCGCCACCAACCTCCCTCAACACAAAACAACTTCCAACAAACAAAACAAAACACAAAAAAAACCCACACTTGCCCTAAGTTTTAGTGGTACACCGAAATTCTGACTGTATCTGAAAGGCTTATTTTAAATTTCTTTTTCATGACTTTGCAGTAGTCTATCAGTCCAACAACCCAGTCTTGAAATTAAACTAGGCCCACACTTACATTTGAGAAATTTTCTCTGGGAATTGCAAAACAGACCCAACAGCTTGAAGAGGGGAAAGGGGAGGACAGTGATGCCATGGTTTTACACCACAAATTCATTAGGAAAATGAAAGAGAAGCCAAGGATAGACCTGCACCTTACAGCAGTTAGCCATTAACCAGGCTTATCTGTACTAAGCAGTCAGGGTAAATCTTGACTCGCCAAGGCAGGTCAGGGCGTGATCGGGCAAGGAGCTGGCATCGAAACTCAAATGATGAGCAGCTGAAGGTGGTAAACTCTTTAGCAAGAAGAGGCTGCATCTTGGGGAGAACATGAATCACAGCCTTAGAGTTACAATTAGTTTCGCCATTTCAGGTAGGAGACATGTAACACCAGAATATAAACACAACTGTGCTCCCTCCTACAGTGCTACTGCTGCCACGGCTGCAGGTTTCAACGCTAAATAAGGCTCTCACACTTGGTCAGAAGTTTTGTCCTTCTTCTGGGAAGGTTCTACAGGGAAAAAAAAGGAAAAAAGAAAACCCACACAACAAACCCCACCACCTCAAACCAACTAAAACAAGTAGCTTGAAGAAATCTACTGAAAATGTTATTTCACCATCCTCGGTACTGCAGAGACTTTCTTACAGGCCAAATGTGAAAAAATCAAGCTATGGTACTTCAGCACTCATTTGCTGTCTTCAGCTCTTCAGCTTGCTACAGTAGATCCCTTTGGGTTATTCCCACAACGACTTTAATCTTCGTTACCAGCTTGGTTTAACAAAGTCCCTTGCTTTTACCTAATACATAAACACATCTTTAAAAATACTTGTATATATACTAGCCGGCAAGTGTGCTAAAAGCCAAGAAAACCTCCCTCCCTTTGGAAATAGGCATCCAGTGCAATAAATTCATCTGGGAGAGGAAAGCACATTTGCTGGACACAGTAAAAATATACAGCACCACATCTGCATTAAGGAGGAGATTTAAATTACTCTTAATGCAACCAGCAGTGGAGATTTCAAAAACCTGAGCTAGGCAATATAATACACTTTTAAAAAATTATGATTTTCATGCAAGAATTCCAGTTTCTGATGGAAAGTTTTGGGTGGGCTTGCTTTGGGGCTTTTTTTAAGGATTCATTATTCTACTGCTAATCAAAATCAAAGCTCCCCAGGCTCAAAGACAAGCAGAAATACTTTATGTCTCTAACAGCAACTTACTAATTCTCTCACATTTTAAAAAAAGAAACTCTTGCTTATCTTCAGACAGTGGCTTAAGCCACAGCTTTCATCAGTGGTATCATGCAAAAGAGAATTAGATAAAATGCACAGTATGTCACAGCATATTCTGCAGGGCACAGATCATTTTCTCATTTTCAAGTATTGCCTCTTCTATAAGGTAGCCTGGCCCTTGTTAGACTTATCCTAAATATCTTTCTTACTGATTGCCAGAGCAGGATTCTGGCTAGAAAGGACAGCTGACCAGAGACAATGGAAACGGAGGAAGAGGACAATAATTCTTGCATGAGAAGAAAAGCTGCAACAACAAAGAAGGACCACAAAAATGGGAAACACAGGCTTCCTGTACGGGGCTATAGAAAGGATAGACAAAAAAGATAAATAAATTAGGCCTAGATACAGGCAGCAAATGAAAGCTAACAACCCACAACAACTGATGGGCATTGAAAAGAAAACCAATGGCAGTCTTTCTGGACATCAGTAGCATCCTTTAATTGTATTTTTTTTTTTTTTTTTGACAATACCTACCATTCTTCACTGCACCTCCCCAGCCAAAAGGAGCACACATTTTAGGCAAAGAAACCTCACTACCCAGCTTTGGTGTGCTGGCATGTGTCCTGAAATCCAGAGGAGATGCCAGTGCTACGCTACTACCCTGCACTGCAACCTTGGCGATCTGCAGTGAACTGGGGACACACGCACAGACTCCTGCATTGCACCTGAAGGCATGCTAATGACCTAAACTATGCCACTTTGAGGAAAAAAAGATCTTAAGCTGAAAAAAACATCCAGCTACGGAAAAGGAAAATTAGATCTCAGACAAACCTGATTCAGATAGGCCGCTTAAAAAAGAAAATCAAAATACTCCCCTACACTCCCCTGCACTTCATTAATAGCTAACTTCTTTTTGGCTTTTCACTTAACCTCTATCTTTTGTGAAGTGTAGAAGGGAAGGAGAAAGAGAGAGAGGTGTGTTTGCTGAAGGAAAGATCATGTTTCAACAAGGCACCTTTAAAATCCTATAAAATACTCCCTCTGAGCAAGCTTAACCTGTTTGCTGATAGATAATAGCATGTAATACTGTAGGCTCCATTCAGTCTTTTCCAAGGTCTGGGCCCTTTGCCACTGAGTTATTTAATTATAACACTTACAAAATGATTTAGGCAGAGCTATCTATATTTGAATAAAGCCCTCCCACCTACTTGTACAAAGCCATTAGGTAAAAGGTCTTAATCTTATGTAAAATTCCCCAGGTAGTAACCCCAATCCAGCTTCAGTAGTACTAGAAAAAGCTATTAATATTCTCAGAAGCCACGTTAAATAAGCCAGGTTATTGCAAATGCAAGTCAACGTGACATTGGAAAACACTCAGCAACATTCAACCACCCATTACCACTAGGACCATTGATATGGGGATTGATATGCCTGATTACAGCAACATGGGTGAAGCTCAACAAGACAAAGCAACAGACATTTTCTGACAAATAATTCTTTGCCAGTTATCCAAGACATGGGGACAGAGTATTCGGAGCTGAACGTCGACGGTCAGCGCCTCCAATTCAGTCTAAGTCACACCCGCAAACCAGAACAACTGCCCAGTGCTGTAGCAGCAGAAATGGAGTGGAAGGTGGGCAGGGGTGAGGGGAGAACTCGGGAAAACTCAGGGTTAGACCAATCTGAGTTATACTGCAGTGCTACAGTCTTGAAGAAACACATCCAGTGCCGAACTCCTTCTAGGAACACGCTCACACGATGAAAACCAAGTTTTCAACAAATCACACGTCTCAGCAGTCAGTCCTAGGGGAGACCAGGAGCTGAAGTACAGCCCTGGTTTAGACCTACTTCCCCATTCAGCCAGTTCCTACTGGATGAACATAAAACCACTGAAGGGATGGAATAAATGAGTTTGCATTCACACTGTCCCACGTCTTAATCATATTCAGCATATAACAAAAGCATAGAACACCTAGAGGATCAGCAAGGAAATCCACCCAATTAAAAAGAAAAAAGTTTGGTAGGTTTTTTTTTCTATTGTTATTGTTTTACTGTATCTTCCTAATAACAAGAAGCAAACAATTCTCTTCCAGAAGCACCACTTCACAACTACTGCTTTGAATGGTAATTGCCTGCCCAGTGAATGCAATGAGTGCAGCTAAAATTCAAGGAAGTTCCATGCCAACATGCCATTCTCAAACAGCTAGAAATCACAAACAGAAGGCAAGCAAATATCAGGCAAAGAGAAGAGGATGTTTACAGAGGATCCTACACTTGGAAAGTGTTTGAGCTTGCAATGGTGTCTGAGTTTAAAAAAAAGTTCAACACGCCAAGTAATTAATTTCTTGCCTTTTTATATACAACCTCCATCTATTACTGCAAGGTTTGGCTACTTCTGCCTATACGATTAGCTAATGTTTATATGGCAATAGCACACCAATGCCCCATTATGTTATATTGGTATTGTATTTAAAATTTACATTCTCTCAGTTTCTGATAAGGTCTCCACAACTACCACTGCTCATGTCCCAGTGTGAACAGCCTGGCTCAAGGACACTTTTGGGTGTAACAGCCAAGACTCTGCCGTAGTAACTATCCCTTATCCTCCAATCCTTACTGCCGACACATTTTTATCTTCCGTTCTTCAATTACTGTTCCTTTTAACACAGACAATGTTGTTAATGATAAAACAAAATGGAAAGTTTGAAACCAGTTTTTGCACTAATATAGATTTTTAGCCTTGTGATTCCATCTCAACCCAGTAATCTTAAGCACAGTTCTACTGCCTCTGACATGATCACAGAGACCTCCAACACTTAAAAAAGCACAGAAACTGTTCTGTAGTCACAGCCCATTGTGCAGTCACTAAAAAAACAAATAAACAAACAAAAACCAACCAAACAAACAAAACCACCACACCAAAAAAAAAAAACTATCAGCTGTACCACTTTTTCATTTACAAGCACCATTTCCTGTTCCACTTCTTCTAGGAAACATCCAAAGCCTTAGTCAACATCTGCTGTGACTGGCTAAATAAGACAGGTTGCATTCGCACCCAGCAAATACGCTTGCCATTTCTTAAGTACCCATGCTATCTCTCTAATGAGCCCAACGTCTTATCATCTGTCGTTTATATTGCAATAAGAAGCTAAGGGCCCTAGTTCAACATGTCGACCTGATTGGCGCTGTACAAATACAGAGTTGGAGACACTGCTCACTGAGAGAGTTTGCTGCTTAAACGGACAAGACAAACAGCACGGGAAGGAAAACAGGCAGTCAGAGATCAAGTCACCAGCAGTGCCTGGAACCCCTCCAGTTGCCCAACACAGCTCTCATGTGCTATGTCCAGCTACTACCCACCACATCCTTTTCAAAACAAAGGAATTACCTTAGTTTTCCCCCTTTTAGCAGAGAAACAGGACAGAACACCATTCTGACAGTCTCTTGCTTGCTAGATGTGTAGGTTCACTCCATTTGGTAGCGGCAAAAAGAAATTATGCTCTAACAGCTACACAAGTGGTTTATAGGCAATGTTTCAATCCGCTTTTCTGCAACCCAAACTGGAAGGTTTGTGTGACTGCACACATAGCGATGAAGAGATTAACTTGCTTTTCCATGGATGCATTCAAACTTCAGGCTACTCACCAACCCTGGCTATTAGAGGGGACTGAGATATTCAGAAGTTTAAGGAAATAAGAATATATAGAGCCTTTTCAGTAAAAATAGTAAAAAAAAAAAAGTATATAAATCCTGTTGATTCATCAAGTTTTTAGCATTCTGCTGAAGCAGGACCTACAACTTTTTCACTGACAGCTGCGGAAAGGCTGAAAAATTTCAGACAGGTCTGTTCCTGTAACAGAAGTAACATCCCTTTTTCCCCTGCCGTGTTTCTGGGTTATTTTTCCTGCCGCCTCCTTCCCATGTCACATCAACCTGCTTTTTGGTTGTTTTTTTTTTCTTCCAACACGATGCCTTAGCTTTCTTTCAGACACAGTAGCTAGCTCTAATGTACCCTATTCATGTGCCAATCAAGCCATCATCAAGATCTTAGAGAGAACAATACTTGTATGCAAAGACCTATTTTGAACTGGTATTTGAGTCACTGTAGGCCAGTCATTAAGCAATCACACATACGGTTAATGGCCTATGTTGACACATGGTGGGGAATTAACCCAGAAAAAAATTCCACTGCATCATTATGAAAGAGATCGTATCCCGGAACAGGAATATAGCACAAGTTAACATGCTTTTCGGTTAATTTTTAAGAGCCACACGTTTGGTGTGTATTATGGGCTGAAGGACAGGCTTATTGTAAGCCTGAGGAGGAAACAAAATGTCTTTCAGTGCAAGAGTATTTCCCTCACATAGTTAGAGATTATTTATAGCAGGGAGTAAAATTATGCATTATTCATGGTTTTATAATTATTTACTCTGTCGAATACAGTAAAGCCAGGGAATTGAGTACAAAAACAATCAGGCTGTGAGTGTGACAGGCATGTTAGTCAAGCAGGCCACAGGCAAGCCTGTGCCGAGATACGCCTCCTGTACCTCTGGGCATCCATCACAAAATTCAAATAACCAACCTGTACAAGACCATGAAGAAAGCCATGGACAAAAAGCAAGGGGGAACTCGGAACATCCACATCCCTGGTCTGTAATACGCCTCACTTGTCTTGCTACGACCCAAACTCCTGGTAGGAAAGCTCTCAGAGGGGTTATATCACAGCTACCTCCTGACTTCAAAGTTTTTTTCAAATAATTTATAAAAAATACCGTGGACATTCAAGAGTCTTGGATGACCAGCGCTGGAAAAATTATTACATGTATCTGGTGACAATTCCCCAAGATTCACAGATACTAGAGGTACCACGGGCTACAGGAGGAATGCACTAAAGCAGCCACACAGTTAAAATCTGTAAGGACCAACATTTTTCAGAGGACCACTGCAATGCATCTTTGCCAGGCAGACTCATCAAGCCCTGCAATTAGCACAGCAGTCGTTATAGGGGATCAAATCCAAGCAACGTAATTATTTAATGATAGTTGCACGTCTTCTGCACTTTACCCAGCTTTTCTTCTGTCTCTTGACAGTACAGCTGGGGCCGCAGGCAAAGCTAGGGCAAGTTGTAAACCTGGTGGTGGAGCCTTTGGGTGCAAGTGTTCAAAATGCTGTCCTCCTGTTAGGCATACTTTTGTATTTCACTGATGTCTTCCAGATATGGGAAACTATGAGGAATATTTTACTGTCTGCTGTTAAATGAGACGAAGTCTCAGTAAACTGTCTGGAATAACAAGTCTCCAGGTAAGGGGCCTGAACCTCAGATCATCTTAGCCCAAACACGTGCCTCTAAACCATTCATTTCTTCCATCATTTTTGGCAAGACCCTAGATTAGTTGTGAAAGTAACAAAGTGTAAGCAAAAGGGTGATTTTTTTTTAATCTGTATATCTTCACACATGAAGGGAAAATAGAGCAACAGGTTATGTGCTTATGGCTTCAACCTACTACACCCTCCAGGGTGTAGATGCACAACATGTTTCCTTTCGGATGAAGAAAATTCATTTCTATTCCCATTGCTTTCCACCTTCATGGTAAGACTCTTCACAGGCAGCATTCTGGAATCAGATTATAATAGTCTGGATTTAAACAAAAGCATTCCTGTTTATTTACTGCCTAAGTAGGAAAAAAAAAAAAAAAAAAAAAAGAGTTAGAAGCCTTCTATATAGCTCAGCCTCGCCAAGAACTGTATCAGCACAATTATGGGGCAACAAACTGAAGTAGTAGTCAGAATGAGGAAAGATACTGAAGGAGATGGTGGGAAATCTGCACCAAAAGGAAATGTAACATGAACCTACGCTTTCAACAAAATCAGCACCAGATTTCATTAAGGAGTTTCACAGAATGGTATTTGTCACGTTTTAAGTAAATAAAGTTTAACACTATGTCTGCAACCAAGTTAAGACAGGGCAGAACTGACAGTTGCAACAATCATCCTCACCACTGCAGAGTCATGTTGAACCATCAGCCACCAAGGTAACTATGTCATTGTTAAATTACTCTGATTTTCCTTTAATAAGTTGTCAGCCCCAGGTTAGAGTCATATCTGAGTTTTAATTTAAGGTGTGCATTGCTAAAGCTGACACAGACATTTCATGTGTGACCAAGCCAAGGTTTTGTTCATTACTACTGAGGAAGTTCTCAAGCATTTTTTCCTTATCAAAAATGTCTGTGAAGAACCATTGCTGGAACACTAGGAACATCATCAAACTATGTAATCAAACCAGTTTAATGAGATCTGGGTTCCCTTCCTCCAGTCTCAGGCCCCTGCTGCACACCCACAAACACCTACAAGGCACATTTCGTTCCATTTCACAGCTTCAAGGGCAATTCCATAAAACTTAAACCACGTCAAGAGGAGCGCAGGGAGCCATGCTCACCCTTTGGACTCTAAGGACACCACATCTCACTCCACCTAGCAACACTGTATTTACTACAACAAACATTTCACACCAAAAGCTCCCAATTCCAACTCCGGACACAGATCCGCTGAGGTACAGCTCCCTGCCCCAGCACAGACTCATTTTGTGGGTTTGGACAGGTTGCTTCCCTTTCCCAAACCCCAGGTTCAAAGGAGAATAATCTTTCCTAGATCTCTGAGAGGAAGGGGGAGAATAAAGCTACCAATGTTTCTGAGCTGTCCAGACAGAGCCCAGCACTTAAATCCTCTGATAGAAAAACAGTTCTATCATTACATACATATATTCATATAAAAACCTTCTATTCCATTTTTACTCTGTTTTTGCTCTGTTGCAAAAAGAACACAAATGACTACAAATCCAATTTCATAAAAACAACAACTTTGGAAACTCCAAGTGCTTTGAATTTTATTTGTTTTCTCCTGGTTTATTTTGGTCTCCTAGTCTGTCCCACCCAATGTTTAGAAAGCAACCTGAGCCTCAAAAGGCTGGGTAAGCCCTACATTTTTAGAAGGCTATAAGCAAAAAAGCAGAACAAACTTGGTATATGAACACAATCACTGATATGACAAAGCCAGAAGACAAAATGTAAACACCTCAATCAGTCCAAACCTATATAAAACAGCTTCAGCATTTAAGAATTTTTTTTTCCACTCACATAGAACACGTAACCTGGATGTAACTAAAAATTATTTCTGGGGAAAGAAAAAAAACAAACCTCCTTTTCCACAATACAGCACTATAATTATCTATATACTGTGGGAAAACTGAAAGCACACAGTACAGCTTTCTAGTGTCAAAATAGATTTCATGGCAGCACCTGGAATGGCCTTTAGAGAACCAACCGTGCTCTTATGTAGCAATTTTCAAGGCATCCTAAAGTAGCTGATGAAGCATGAGTAGTTTTGGTAAGATGTAAAACTCAAGTTTTGGAAACTCCTAATCACCAATTATTGCACAGTACTTTAACACGAAAGTAACTTCCAATTTATGACATTTGAAGGATTAGAGTCTGCCTGAAGTCTTCTGAAGTTTCCCATGTGGCATGGCTCGTGTGCTAATATATGTGTGCTTCACTTGGGAAACAGTACCTTCAAAAAAAGATAAAGCCAAGGGTGCTCCTTGCTGACATGTAGGTAAATACAGGAATCCAAACAGCCTTGCTAGATTTGTGTGAGCTTCCCATCTTTTCGGGTTATACTGGTTTCAGCTACATTCCTTTATTTGATTTATTTGAGATGTATGGCCAAGTCCCTTATGTGCACGAAGGCACAAGTTGAGTATCCACCTTACCTTCCAGTGAACCTTAGACATGAATTGAAATGAAAGCTGCAGAAAATGATTGCCAGGACACTTTTACGAGAAGAGCTACAGGTTCAGCTTGTACTTCAACAATATAGGACCAAACAAGGGATGTCAAGGAAGTATTCAAAACCAATTTTATTTCCTATGTGCCGGGATATCAGATTATAGGACATTGATTCCCTGAGAGCCAGGCTCCTCACTCCCTCCGACAGGCAAGCCAGGTGCTGGAGCCCAGGAGACCATCACCTTTGTCACTGCACAACCATTGCTGCCATCATTGCATGGGCAATCTCGTAGCACTACACATGCACGCATCTCATACATTCTCAGGATCATGGCATCATGACCCTACCTACAACCAAGAGATGACTAGTGCCCACCAAGCCATATGCTTAGGCAGTTTGAGAGCCACCAGCAAGGCTTCCCACACCATGCTAAGCCCAAAGTGGGGCACAACCAACTTCAGTCAACGTGGGTTGACAGTATAGTGGAGCAGAAGCAGTCACATTTGCAGGCAACGAGCCATCCAGTAAAAACAAACAAAAAAAAAAATACCTGCTACAGAAAATAATCAGTCTGAATGAAGACAAGCCAACAGAATGCACAAAACCTCCTCTTTACACACCACAAGATGAAGAATGTCCTCCTAGCGCTTCTACCTCTGAAGGTACAAGGACAAAAGGCAGACTCTCACCTGGAGCAGAAAGCCTTCAGATGACTACACAAAGAGACCATCACAAGGAACCTTCTACAATCCCGAGAGGTCTCCCAAGCAGCTCGCATGCCAAGAAGTCTTTGGGCATAACAAACTGTAAGGATCAACTCAGACTGAGACATGGGTCCTTACTCAAAACCTGCCCCAAACTGGAGGGGACTTCTCCAGGTTCACTATTGTTTTGATTCTGATTCTTCATCAGCTGAGTCTTTTCACACATTTAAACTACTACTACTAGAGGCTCAAACAATAAAAACTGGGGGTAGGGGGTGGAAGGAATAAATTTTTTGTTTTAAAAGCAAGTTGTGGGAAAAGATTTTATTACGTACTGGCCCAACCAACAGATGTGGGAGAAAGGGCGGCAAGTTCCAGGCACTGACACTTTCTGATGTCTCTAATGGCACACAGACATTTATTTTGCTGTTGTAGGTGTTCCTGCTAACCTGCAGAGGCTGCCCCTCCATCGCTACCAAGACAAAGCAGCCACCACAGTCTGAGCTGGCAGCCACAAGAGGGTTAATGCACACTGCACACCAATTAGAAAAACCCTATAGTTAAAATTAACTGCAATTGCAAAGAAAAAAAAAAAAAAAAAGAAAAAAAGAGGAGAAAAGAAAACCAAAACCCCTCACTCTCACACAACCAGAGAAAAAGCCAAATACGCTTTTAGTGTGGAGAATCCAGCCCTTTTACACATTCCCATTCCACACCAGCATATTCACAGTAGTTTTCAATAAACATCTACACAAGGCACGGAGGGGGGGGGGGGGNNNNTTCAAAAAACCACACACGGGGGGGGGGGGGGGGGGGGGGGGGAATCTGTTTTCTTTCATACAATTCCACAAAAATAACTGTCATCACAACCATCCTTGTGGCAGAAAAGTCCATATTTGCCTGCAGTGAAATCCGTCTGCAGCTGCCCTGTGGAAAAGACAGGCAATAATTGGCTTCTTTCACCTCTGTTAACCACGAACAAAAGTGTCATTCAGCTCCCAAATGCACAGAAGGCACCAATGGATGGTCAGCTCGCTGAGCCAATGGGCTGGAATAACAATAACCCTGTAGCATTTTCTTTTTCCTTTTGTTTAGTCTTTCAAAGCCCTTAATTAAGACCCTCACAAAGCACCCCTACAGGCTTCTTTCAATGAAGCATTACACGCCTGTTTTCTTGTATTTAAGGAAGAAAAGTAACAGGGATTTCTGAAACACATTAAGCAGTACACACAATTTCCATGTATTCACAACGGAAATACTGTTACTCTTTAGCTTTTAAATATTATCCTCAGCAAAAAGAAGTTCAAGCTTACTGTGCCCACTCTTTGCTGTACATTCCTTGCTACATCAAGAAGGAATACATACAGGCAGTCATAAATCTGGCATAACTGCAACAGCTTGCCCAAACCCATGGCAAGCCAGCAACTCCCAAAGCAAAGGCAAGTGGAACAAGGCATGTTGATGAAACATCCCGGGGCATCCTAGAGCAGGCAACTGAGAAAGGACCAGGTAATGCTGGGGACTAATTTGTTGAGACTGCACATGACACACTGGCATTGTCTGAAAACCAGTGCTTGTGAAGGCAAAGGTATATACCCTGCTGGGCTTAGTGGCCTCACGTACAATTAAATATCTGATCGCATTCAATACATGTGAAGGTAATCTGTACTCCATTATTTATGGCTGAACTGATGTAGTACCAATGCCTATGTATTAAACAGGACATTTGAAGACTACCTCCACTCTTCAGGAGCATAGGCAGCCTCTGCTTAACAGAAATGCTATAGAAACTTGCAGTATTTGAGAAAACAGCAGCTGTTTGCTTGAAGGGTTTCTCCCCTAGCCACCAACAGGAAACAGAAGGGTTTTAAAAGAACACCATTGCAATATCATCCTCTTAGATAAAGTTTGAGGTAACCGAGTTGTCTAGTCCTTCCCCAATGCAAACCAGCCCAAGCAGCACGCTGACATGGTGGCTGGTTTTTGGGTGGTGTGTGGGGAGATGATGTAGTAGTGAGAGGAAGAACCAGGTATATTCACCACCCAACAAAGCCATCACCCAGACAGTGAGGGTCCAGCCTCTCACCATGGCCTTGTGAACACCCTCATCCCATGAAAGGCAGCATACTGGCAGCTTCCTCCCAGGAGACTCACCCAGCAATAGATGGTATCCAAAAACTACCAAAATCATTAGCAGAGGGTATTTTCATGTCAAAGAATCGCAGGCTGAAGCTCTACTAATCCTTAAACACTCTCCCCTCGTAAGAACACAGGAATAGCCTTTTTTATGAATGACACAAACCCCACACAACATGGAGAGAACAGAACAAAGACTTTTTTATTACTAACACCAGTCTGAGCGAACACAAAACGCAATGGTTTAAAATCCTCTTCTCTACACTACCTATGCATCCCACAGTCACTCCTTAACAAGCACCCCTTGCTATACATAGTACATGCTTCTAGGCAAAATGCTACTGAGCATAAATCAGCTTAGACCTTTTGTTATCAATTTTTTTCTTTTTTAATTTACCAAAGAGTTAGCTGCTTGCATCTGTATTCACATAGTCAAGGAAGTAACAGGCCTTTCAGGAATGGTAATCTAGCAGCAGCAATCAGTGATTTTACTTTTCAAAAATCAGACTGCCTATTTGGGTATTATACACCAAAATCTCTGCTAGTCTTACCTGAGACCACTGAATTGCGGCCCCAAGAAACAGTACATGACTATCACCTCTCCTACATGGTGTTCCTGTTCCTTCCCACTACAAGAAAAAAAGGCATAACTGCACTAAAAGGGGGAAGGAAAAAAAAACAAACAACCCTGAATGGATGACTTGGTTTTGAAGGCCTAACTCCAAGGACACATTTTTGGAAAGCCTGTTCACAAGCTTTTATCAGACATGCTGTATCACTGACCTTGACAGAGCTTCAACATCGATCAAGCAGGAGTTTGCTCTCAAGTTTTGTTATATTAATGACAATTTCTGTGATTTACCACAGCAGTTCAGCAGCAAGGAGCAAGGAAACTAATTTAAATTCTGAAAATGAGCACAAAATATAATCCTAAATGCATCCAATGCAATCAGCTACAATCCAAATTCATATCGTGCTGATAGAAATCTCACAAGACTACCTGTTAAAACTGCAGTACAATGTAAAAAAGCAAAACGAGTCACAGACACAGCTCCAGGAAGCACATGCAACGGGCAAGGCTTGCCTCGCACGAGTTGCATGGCGCAGTGTCCAGGATCAAAATACTTTAACCGCTACAGTCTTAAAAAACAAAACAAAAAAAAACCAAAATACAAACACAAAAATCCTCACCCAAAAGCCAACTCCCCAAAAAACTGTTTGGACAGCAGAGGCACTTGCCAGCATGAGTTTGTTGGTTAGGAATTGCATCCCAAACTGGATAGTTTTGCTGAACCATTGTTGAACCAAGAATATAAGCCAATAAAAAATTAGCACGTCTTCTGTTTTTTAAGGAAAATGTATACAAGCAAATGAAACCCTTCACAGAAACCCTCAGCCAAAAAAATCTGAATCCCATAGCTTGCAATAATAAATGTAAGAGGTCAAAGCAGCACCTACTACTAGTAATTTTCTTGAAAAGGTTAAGTTCTCTCTTCAGTTTAACTCTGTTCTCAGTATTTACATAACTACACCTATTTAAAACCGAGTAGATTTTAATCACTAAAGTGTCAAGCAAAAAAACAGCATACTTAATGCAAACAGAACATTACAAGTATTTACATGCAAAACAAAGACCTACCACATTAACTATCCAGCCCACACTCTTAGCAACAGAGATTAAGGCCTGTCAAGTTTGATCATGTATGTTGGATCAATTTTTTTTTATATAAACACATCTAATGCATGCGATAGAAAAGCAAGCTACAAGGAAAAAAAAAGAAGACAATCAAGTAATCAGCCTGTATTTCTAGCCTTTGTAGACAGAAATAACACATGCATCTTTCCAGCAACATGCATTTTACAGATGAACTCCAAGAAGAAAATTGAGCTTGTGAACCCTTTTCTCCTTGGCTACCTCTACAAGACAAACACAGGCATATTTTTGCTTCAGCACAGCTACCCTATAAGCAAGAAAATATAGTCTAGCTCTTACCTAAAGGTCATCGGTCAATATAAACTCCTTTTTATTGTATAAACCTACGGGCAATGAAGACACCTATAATGGAGGCAAGGCTGACAGAGACTACCCATCCCAATGTCCATTAATAAAAAGATCTGGTTTTTCTTGTTCTAATTTGTTTCAACTAAATCCGGTTTGTTCTGCTTTGAGAGACTATGGGTTTTACTGAATCAGTAAACTGGGGCCAGTAAAATTTGCCACACAGATCGAAAGTTGTCTGTAAGACGGACACCTTAGTGCTACTGACAGCCCATTTTCCTTATTTACAATTTCATCATTTACTACCATCAACACAAATTTTTCCAATCTATCACTAGCAAAATTGTGAGGCAACTATTAAAAAGAAATAATTAACCCCCCTGAAAGTTGAGAGGGTGAAAAGGGTTTTGTTGAAACTGGCAAATCATACCCTCTTCTCATTTTTAATAATAATACACCTATTAACATCAATATTTTAGCTACCAGAAATGAAGTAGTGCTCTATGGTGTCAAATCCCACCATAAATTCCAACTTATATTCATTACCAAATCTGAAAAGTATAAAGTAGGTGTAGTAATTTATTTTAACTTTTAGTTGAGGGACAAGGAATCCAGCAATGGATCAGAGATTAGAGCTTTAAAAGATTATCTTAAAAGATGACCATGTTTTGAATGTTTTCACTTTTTCCTCTCTTTAACCAAATTTCAGGGCATAAAGATGGCGGCACCATAATTTAAAAACATTTTATTTTTTCAACATACCTGAATATAGTCGATTTTACAAATATATTTACTTACTGTGCACTTAATAGAAAAGTTAAATAGTTACTCCATTTTTATAAGAGCAAGAAATGTTCACAGGTCCAAGACAAATGGAACTTTTTGCTACTTTTCATTATATTTACCGCAAAATAGTTATAGTAAACATGGCAGAGAAGGAAGCAGCCCCATCCCTCTGAAATATCAGATTGTATTTTGTACAGCAAACAGATTAATACGAGTTGCAAAAGACAAAGGTTTAAGAACTAATTCTGTACCACCCATTGCAAGAAAGTAGACTAACTACCACTGATTTAAAACAAAAAAGATTTTAACAAGGAATTTACACAGTTTATCCCTGTTGGTCTTTACTATTTGTGTTTTCTTTTATTTCTTCCAGGTATTATGAAGGATGGCATGAGAATCTATCAGAAGGATACAATTCTAAAAAATTTACACAAGATTAAATATGTATTTCCTACTATCACAACAGCAACCAGTCTGGCAGAATTGCATCATACTCATCTCATAAGGAGTTATTCTCTTTTGACATTTAAATAGTATATGACTAAACAACAGCTGCCAGTAGAAAGACATGCTTGAATTAAGGGATATTATTTGCCAACTTAAATATCCTTTCCTTTTTACCTGTATCGCCCCACTGCAGTATCAAAAGTGCAGTGTACACTGATGTTTTTCTGCTGAACTCATACTGCCTTAAGGAAGAAATACTTAGAACTTGCTAATTCAGTACATCTAGTAGTTGAGTTTCAGCAAACTGAAGCTTAACACGCCACGTAAAAGGTATAAATTATGTTTCCAAGACAGCTCCAGGCACTGCCTTGTTTGGAGTTGCTTACCAAGCAACTACTTTTCTCCAAACATACTGATGTCCAGAAGGGTAAAGGGCAGTGAAGGTAATTATTGGAAGGAAATCTCTCCCTAGGTCAGAAAAGAATAATTAAACTTGTGCATGTTAAATCACATAGGAGAAGTGAACACTGAAGTAATCGAGTGTAAGCGATAGCAAGACCTATCTACAATCTTCTTGAAAGGAAATTAAGGCAGGGGATAATCTAAAGCAGGATTGTTTAGGCAACACAAAGACAGTATCTCCAAACTTCATTCATGGTTCTTTATATAAATGTACACATTTCCCCTACACACATGCACTTATTCCCCCAGAGCAGAAAAAAACATTCCATAACTCACTAATTAAGTGAGTGTGCTGAAACCTAAAGCAGTTAAACTACATTCTGCAAGCCTGTATATACAACATAGTTTACTTACTGGTCAATCCCTTCATGGATAGTATCTTCTTAACAGTTCAAAATGTTTAAAATGCAACCAAGATTTTCAATATTTAAGATGCCTCTCATGCTTCGATCACCACTGTTTTGGAAGCTGCCTTGTTTAAATAAATCCAACATATGGGAATAAGTGTGATGAGTTTCTAGTCTAGTCCTTCCTCAAAAGCCTGGGGTGTTGTGTGAAAACTTAAGCTCATTTGCAAAACACTGATAAGCTGGTGAAGAAAAGCTTTAAGTCTTCTGCTGAACTGCATATCTGGAGAAGAGAGTCCAGGACATCAGTGCTGCACTGCTGCTGCTGACAAGGTGGCAGCAGAACGGGGGTTGCTTGCATTTTTAATTGCACAAACTCTTGGCTGTTATTTGCAGAAGCTTCTTGGATGATATGCATATGATATGTTCACTGCAATAAACTATGTGCCAACTGCTTTTAAAATATAAAGCAAGTACGGAATAATACTCTGTATTCTTAACACCCTATGCACTTCAGTGAAATCTAAACCAAAAAGAGACTACCCCGCAATGACATGTTAAGAAACAATCCCATTTAAGGCCACGTTTCTATGTTTGAGCTTCAAAAGGAGAGAACTAAAATGTGTACTGTTGGCAGACCTTAAGGCTTTCCCAATAATTTTGCAGATAGGACTTGCTAAGAGATCTGCTGCCAGCCTCAAAAGCAGAATCTGCTAAGCACTGCTGTGCTGCAAGAACCCTTTTGCCTCTTTAACCAACCTGTAAAACTTTATAACTTGTCTCTTAATCCTTTTAGCAAAGCCCTTAGATTAACTTTCAAAGCTGGACATCTCTATGTACCAACAGATTTCCACTGATGTACAACAGAGTTAAACGGAACAGTGTCTGGACAAGGTTCCTCACCGCTAGCATACACAAGGCTTGCATTGCAATGCAAACATATGGGGAGGACTCAAATCCTACAACAGGGTGCAACGTCTTTCCCTTCTTTAAATCAGAGATGCAAAGGACTTTGTAATACTGAAAACACTCATACATAAAAATACCTCTGCATTTTCACTGTTGATTCACACTGTGATTCAGCCAGTCTATTAAAATCAGACGCTTTTCAATTCGGCATAGCAGTTCAAGAGGGCACCAACAATTAGTACATGGGATGAGCGACTGTACGTGCTATGCACTTCTTGTCCTTTCTCTCTAACAGCATTATGCAACTAACATACTGCGTTTTGAAAGAAGTGAAGTCTTTTTGAAAAATGTACATAAACAGCGTGTGGAACCCTCAATTTCCACCGCACCTCTAATGTATGAAAAGCCAAGTAAGGATTGTTCATGCAGGAGCTATTAGTAAAACTCCTATGTTCAACTAGCACCTGTTGAAGGGAAGTACTCCAGAACAGGGGTGACTCCTCAGTGATGCTGTCAGCCCCAAATGCTGCAATACACACAGAGAGCAGGAAAAACAGGCACAAGCTCTTATTTTAAAAAGTTCAGACTAATACCTGTTGCTCATTTAGCCATTCAACAGATCCAAGTTCCATGTAGGTGACTCCATACCCATTTTTGCTATGACTAACATATGCTATTCCAAGGTGGTAGAAAAAAAGATCTAAGTCCAGCTGTATCAACAAATGGAGGGGACTCCAGTCAGTGTAATACAGTTTTATCAGACATAGCAAAACAGAGACATGCACAAACATTTGCCAATTTACATGGTCTTCTATAAAACAGCTCCAAACCAGAAGGGCAATGGGAACCTATGGCAGTATATGTATTCTGTTGGATGGTTCAGGCATGATGTCCAAGTCCCAAGTAGTCAAGTACACATCTCTCAGTCACCAGGAAACAAAGCACACAAATTAAACAAATCAAAATTGCCCTTCCATATTGTGGGACATTTATAGCTACAGCACAACAGAAGTTTGTAGATTTCATACTACTATGGTATGGCAAAATTTCTCAACTCAGTGATTATGTGCACATTGCATTCCTTATGGTTTGAAGCACCTGTTTTTGTTACACTTATTATGGTAACAAAGCTTACATGGGCAAAAAATTATTAGTCTGGCACAGAAATTAAGACAGCAAGCAAAGTGTACAAAGCTCTGTGCTGTCCCAAATACCTTACACCAAAGAGCCCACAGGCCTCAGTGGCTCCATACAAACTGTGAGTGAGGAGCCAGCCCCAAGCCGTGTCTCCTGCCAGGCACTTGCAGGACAGAGGTAAAACAGAAGCTGTTGATTCACAATGAAGATGCCTAAGGACAAACTGGTAGGCAGAGCAATTTACAAAGTGGCCTACAATATCAACCTTTTAAAGTAAAAATATATCAAACCAGTTTGCTGAGCCCAACTCACTGAAAAATGGCATTAAGGAGTAATTTTATGTTTATGTTACTATTCCACTATCCTCCATTCCTGAAGGCACTGAATCCACTGAGGTCAGGTGACGCACTCTGCCTGAAGGAAATGGGGAATACATTTGGCAAGAAAAATATCCAGGATATTTGGAAATACGCATCAGTCCAGTGTATGGTACAGAATTTCTTCCATCGGCAAGATTAGTTATTATGGAAAAAAAAAAATCCTATGTGAGAGAAAAGGCAATAACAGTGCAAGCAGTCCTACTCTTCGGCAAGATTTCTGATATATTACTGTTTAAATAATAGCCTTCCCCTTTTGAATATGTTGTAGATTTATTTTACTGGCACAATCACTTATGAGAGTAAAGAAATACTTTTGGTTTTTTATGGAGAAAAAAAATGGCCTTGCTGCACAACTGCAGAGGCTTCCGCTGAAGCAATCAACAACTGCCATTTATTATCCTCAAAACAAATCAAAACCCTGCTTAAAATCCCTGCTGTACATTTTTGGTCTGGAAATTAGAGATCTCCATTTATTTTTATTTTTAACCTGCTTCCTACAAATAAATAAATAAATAAGAAAGAAAAACATGTAAAAAAACTAGCTGAAGTTTTTGCAAACTAAATGTCAAGCAAGAGCAAGTCAATTCTGAATAAATGATTAATTGACCTGGATATTGAAGGGATTTAATCCCTCCACTAAACACTTAGCACAGAACCAGCAGATTTGCCCTTGGAAAAGACATGGATTTTCTACACCTAGCAAGGCTTACGCTACTTCTGTAAAATATTAACAGTTTGGTCAATATTAGCACATACATTTTTTTTCTTTTTTTTTCCCCAAACCCAAGTGCTAAAACCAACTGCAGTAAAAAAGTACTAAAAGGCAGAAGCCTGTCTGGGTCCAAACCAACATACACTCCCAGAGCAGAGCCCCTTACTTGGGACCATATCCTTTTCTCTCTGCAGCTCAGCTTACCACTCTGTAATTCCATGAAGGCCACCAAGACCTCAAGGAGGCACTCAGAGGTGAGCATTTAGTGCCTCAAGCAGGAATTTGTTTGAGTGAAACTGCAACTAAAAGAGATGAACAAGGAGTTCTCAGCTGCTTATGCAAAATTCCCTTCAAGAACCTGTAAGTCTGGTCCTAAACACATCAATCTTCCAAACAGCAAAGGGTCCCTTCAGTAGGTTCAAGGGCTCCTGATTTGCAGGAACAGCTCAGAGAACTGCTGAGAGCGCCACAAGCACATTTATTTCCCAGCCTGGGCAAGGTTTCCCCTAGATAAAAACCTAACACATTTCTAGGGTTCTCAACGATAGCACCTGAAAAAGAAGATGGCTCCTTCATAGCTTTCATATGCAAGAATTGAGTGTAGCCCTGATCTACCAGTTCTACCAAGTATAGAACATCAAGCAGGTTTCCACACAGAAAGAGTCACTGTGTCAAAGAGAAAGGCCTGAACTGGATTCAGAGTCTCTTCACTCTTCCAGATAAACTATGGTTGCTACTGTTCTGGATCAGCACTGAGCAAAACAGCAAGGAAACCTCTTAAGAGTTATTTTTAAAAACATACGAACCAGAATTTAAAAACAAAACAAAAAACAAAAAAAAAAAAAAAACAACCACCAAACACACACTGCAAAAACCAAGTAACAAACAGCCAAGACACCCCTTACATGAAATTTTAGGAACAAAGAATTGAAACTAGTTCCTTTTAAGTCCTTTTAACAAGCATAGAGCAGCAAGCACCCCAAACGTCCTCTCCTGATTTACACGATCTTCTCTCCAAGGTGGAGCTGCAACAGGAGCAAACCACAACCCCGAAGTCCTAAGTGCAGGATAAAAACTCTTACAAACTAACACACTGCAGTATTCTGTTCAGATGACAGGGAGCATTTAGTCCCATTTTGTGCTCTGAAGGGGAAGTCTTGGGCACAGGGGCAGAGAAGACTCCAAGGCACATTCCAGGGGGATCCTTGCATCTGCGCTCACATCTTCCACACTTACTGAACATCAAATACCAACCACCACAGTGACCAAATGGTTGAGAAAAAACATTGCTTAGTATCACATACTGAAAGGAATGAAAGGTGACCACAGTGAATTCTACTGCATGGTCACACTATTTCACAAACCACATAATGGACAACCAGGGGATCAGGCTTGGTCAGCATGGGTTTATGAAAGGCAGGTAATGCCTGATGAACCTGATCTCCTTCTATGACAAGATGAGGGCAAGACTGTGGATATTGTATACCTGGACTTTCAAAAAGCATTTGATACTGTCCCCCATAGAATTCTTGTGGAAAAACTGGTTTCACAGGGCCTGGATAAGCATACAATCCACTGGATCAAGCACTGGTTGACTGGGAGGTCCTGAAGAGTGGTGGTCAATGAATTTAAACCCAGCTGGTGGCCAGTCACAAGTGGTGTGCCTCTGGACTCAGTATTAGGACCATTTCTGTTTAACATCTTTATTGATGATCTTGATAAGGACATGGGGTATATCATTAGCAAGTTCACAGATGACACCAAGTTAAGCAGGAGTGTTGATTCACGTGAGGAGAGAGAAGCTCCACAGAAAGAGATAGATTGGATCATTGGGCCAACATTAATGGTATTAATTTCAACAAGGGCAAGTGCCAGGTACTGCATTTGGGCCACAATAACCCCGTGCAGCACTACAAGCTTGGGGATGTGTGGCTGGAAAGCTGCCTGACAGAAAGAAACCTGGGAGCTGTAATTGACAAGCAGCTGAATGAGCCAGCAGTGTGCCCAGGTGGCCAAGAAAGCCAATGGCATCCTGGCTTGTATTAGAAATAGTGTGACGAGCAGAAGCAGGGAGGTGATCATCCTGTACTCAACACTGGTGAGGCCACATCCCAAGTATTGTGTCCAGTTCTGGGCACCTCAAAGCAAGAGCGGAATACCGAGGTGCTGGAGGGAGTGCAGAGGAAGGCAATGAAGCTGGTGAAGGGCCTGGAAAACAAATCATAGGAAGAACAGTTGAAGAAGCTAGGATTGTTTAGTTTGAAGAAGAGGAGACTGAGGGAAGACCTCATCACTCTCTTCAACTACTTGAAAGGACACTGTAATAGGGGTTGGTGCTGGTCTCTTCTCACAGGTACTCAGTGATAGAACAAGAGGGAATGACTTCAAGCTCCAACACGGTAGGTTTAGACTGAACATTAAGAAAGAATTTTTCACAGAAAGAGTGGTCCGCTGTAAGAGTAGGCTACCCAGGGAGGTGGTTGAGTCAGCATCCCCGGATGTGTTTAAGAGTCAATTAGATGTGGTGTAGGGGGATATGGTGTAGGGGAGAACTTTGTAGAGTAGGGTATATGGTTGGACTCGATCTCAAAGGTCTTTTCCAACCTAGATGATTATGTGATTCTATTAATATTGCAATGCCAAAACAGCTTTCCTCTACATTTGGGCTTCTGGTCCCAGAACAAAACACAGGACCATGCAAAGTAAGACACCTTTGGCAAGGGCATTTTGATAGCTCGCAACAAACCTTAGGGCTAGCTCACTGGATCTACCACGACATTTAAAGCCCCCAGCCCTCTGCCCTTACAGCCCTGCACACCACTTCCAAAGACAAGAATGAAATATTCCATATGTCTCCTTTGCTCGTGACATGCCTATTGAAAGCACAGCCACACCACTCTCCCTGCTGGGGCACTGGGTCAGGCCATTCATCTGTAACCACACAGATGTCAAGAAGGTAATGGGAAAGTTCCCAAACAGAAACACATTTTCACAAAACAAGGTTGTAAAATAATCAACTGCAGCACTATTAAGCTAAATTAAACAGGTTTAGGCCTCCCCTGCATACCTCTGAAATTGCACATCCACTTATGATTCATTACTAATTGCGGACCATTTAAAAGTCCGAACACATTTGCTCAAAAATTTTAGGGAAAATAAAGTTCTTTCAAGACCCCAGCATTCCTCCAGGATAGGTTAGGAAGGGAAAACAAGGAGGTACATGGCTTTAAAGAAAAAAAAAAAAAAGTCTTTATCTTTTAGTAAGGAAATGTTCAACTGAGAGCTGCAAAGACGGCTGTTTACTCTCTAAGGGCCTGACTTCTCAAGTTGCTCTTCAGCATCCTCTCAACAACTTCACTTGACTTAGGATTTTTCTCCATCTCTTCCTCAAGATAAAATAATTAGTCCACACGAAAAGATGGGTTTTTTTCCTGTCCCAAAGACAGCACCTTCTGCATAACTTCTGTCCTTTCCTGCAGATCATGCTGATGGTTTGAGGCGCCTCCTGCATTTTTAATAGAAAGCTTAAAGGAGTTCGTTACTATATTTAAAATAAATAAAAAAGTGATAGAGTTCTTAAAATTTGTAATAGTTTCTCTATCCCTGAAGAAAGAATTAATTTTAACATTAAAAAAAAATAATTTCAGACTGAAAAATTACTTCAGTTATATGAGGTTGAGTCATCAAAAAAAATCACCAATCATTGTCTGAATTACCTACAGGTAGCAAAGTTATAACAATATTTTTAATTACATGCATGTTTATCGATACCAGATTAGAAGAACATCAACAAAAAAACCCTAAACATTGATACACTGAGCATCAAATTTCAACAGGTCTTACATGCTTAAGACTTTTGTTATACCAACAAACATCTGGCTATATTTTAAACTGCTATCACTTGAAAGACACAAGAAACTTTTTTCAATAGCAAAAAACGTATTGCTCTTATCTTCCACATGCTCGTTACTTTTCAGTTTTACTTACTGAATCGCATTTGTCAAATAGAAGTGCAAAAAGCACACAAAGGAAGCCCATAAGGAATTCATTTTCATTTCTGCCATACTATGAAAACTGTTATTCCTTTGAAAAGACATAGAATTAAATAAGATGTATTGAGTAATATGCTTTTCAATATTAAAAAAAAAAAACCAACCCACAATATCAAAAGCTTAGCCAACAGTTTTACTGACTCTAAAACATGCTCTACAACTAAAACAGGCCACCTAAAAAAGAGTGTGGCTTCCCTATAACTTGGTGAATGTAACAAAAAATGTAAAAAACATACCAGCAAGCAAAGCTGACAAAAATTCATGATGCAATATTCTTACTTCCCTAAAACAAAGACATCCCTTACAGATGTCAGACTCCAGCCTAACAGGGAATACATATCACCTGTTCAAAAATAGCTATCTGCATTTTTTAAAACATGTTTTCAATAGACTGACATTATGTCTAATGCTATCAGTCAGCTGTTATATAGCTGAATTCAACAACAGTTTTCAGACATCTATGTTAAAATGTTACTTTTGAGATCACTATAGTCCTCTCTGTTGTCTTGTAAAAGATTGATTATCATTAATAATGTAAGTTGACTGGCTGTTGCTGCAGAATGTGATTTCAAATTCAGGGTGAAGCTGAAATACAGATTTCTTTTCCCTTAATCCTTCAGAGCCAGTAACATGTTTCTGTGAAGTTGAAAGTTCTGAACTCATCACAATCCTGTAACAGTTAAATCATTCAACAGTAAAATAAAATGCATTCTGTTATTCCAGCTATGTATTTTTTAAACTAAATGACATACAATTTGAAAATACTGGTGACTTTCAACTTCACTGACAGCTGCAGTAACTCAGCACTTAAAAAAAACAAAAGGGCAAAAAGGTCAACTGTTTTGCCAGGTAGATCACGTGCTCTTTCTGCATTATTTAATTACACTTTCCAGGCATCCACAGTTCTAATGCTAGGCATTTCCAACTTGGACACACCAGTCTTATCTAGAACACAAAACTGAATAAATCTGTGCCTGATTCTGAAACAAAAGCTTTCAAACAAGTCTACAGTGCGGGCATTATTCATATAGTAATGCCAAGATCTTCCTCTCCTCTGTGTGAGCTACCATGACACCCATCACAGCATGCAACTCCATGACAACTGAACCAGTTGCCCACCTATCAGCAGAGGAAATATCAACAGCTACCTCCATGTTTCCAAAATGGTTGCGCAGGGCAAGCTGGCAGTGGGAGAGCATTAAGAATCAACATCACATGACCAGAAATCTATTTTCAGACCAAAGCGTGAGAACATCTTATCAGAAAACCACAGCAGTACCTGAAAGGCAGGTACAAAAAACTACGAGATATACTTTCCTGTAGCAAAATCCTAGGTCAGTGCCGCAGCCAACGGTGAGTCAACCTATGTGGGGATGATGGCCAGGGACCTCTACCCCGTTAAATGCTGTTGACACTTCTGTTAACAAAGGTTTCACGTCACTAAAGTCCCTTACCTCAGTTTACAGGTTTCTTCAAATAAGGATAGCTGCTTCTCCTCTTATCCTCTCTTACATACCTTCTCCCACCTTTGCCACCTATTTCTGAGATCATACAGATCTTTCTAGTTCCTCCTCAAGCTGTTTTTGCCTTTCTGCTTCTCCCATGAAGAAAGACCAAGACCACAACTTGGCAGTACAGAGCCACTACCTGAAACACATTCATCCCTTAATAGAATAACTGCTGGCCACGAAGTCCCAGACAGCCGTGCTAAAGCTAACCAGCCCCATCCATTTCATTCCTTTGCTTGTTTGCAAAACAAGGAGCAGGCAAACCTGAGCTGTTGGCAAATCCTCCTAGAACATAAATACAACATCAGCTCCTGCCAGATCCCAACAAGAGGACCACCTTCAGGAACAAACTTTTAGGAAAAGCACAAGGGTGGCCAAGAGGAGGGTCTCTGACATCCGGAGAGACTCCCAGAGCCCCACAGCTCCCATGCTCTCTAAAATGAGATATGGGTGCTCAGCCCTTCTGAAATCTAGGCCAGTAATTTTCTCTGGGTAAATAAGAGCTTGTGTTCTGCAAAAATTGCTGGCTTAGATCTACAATACAAAACAAAGATTCTTGCGGAGGAGGTTTCTTTGGGTTTTGTTTTGTTTTTCTGTCTTTATATTACAGCTTCCATATTTTCCATCTCAAGCAGATAGTTACTAGTAAATTCTTCTCAAGAACTGAAAAGGTAATTATTTACTAGCATAAACTTGCTTACACTAAAGTCCACTTCTTTCCATGTTGCAGACTTATCTTAGTATTTATTCCCCGAAGTCACACTCACAGGCTTCTGCCAGTAAACATCAAACAAGAATTGACATATCGTTGATACAAATGAGCTCAACATACAAAATAAATGCCAAATACCTGACAAGTTACGTGCTATGGTAGGACACTCTGGTTTTAGAGGGGAGGAATAAAAGGAAGAGGAAAATACCAAGTTTGCTGCCAACAGAGAATGTAAAAAGGGTAGAGAATATTTAACAAACTTTGAAACAACAACTGCACTTTTCTATGCGCTACACAAAAGTATCTGCTTCTTTACAAGACCAACAGACAAATCAGCCAGTTTAAAATGAATCAAAGACTGAAATCCTTGGGTGAAATCTGCTGGAGACACTGCTACTGGAGCCACTGAGCTCTGGCCTAGTCACCAGGCACTGGATGCTGCACCAGCAAACTCAAGTCCCTGTCCTGCCTGTGGGATTTATGGGCCTGTACAAATGTAACAACATTTCTGCCAACTAACAGGAATATTCACATTAAAATAATATGACCATGTCTTTACAAAAGAAGTATGGAGAGCATGCTTTTAAAGAGACAGAATAAGCCTTTTCCTACTTGCCATCACATCACCAACATGTGGCATTGCCAAGTGAAAACCTAAATGGTGTAACTGTAAAACCTTCAAACCTCTAATTAGATAAGGCTTTTCTATCTCAGGAGGACTGCAATTATGCTATATTTTCCAGATTCAAGGTCATGTCTGGACATCTTCATTTTTCATCATAAAAACTCCACCAGACAGCATTCACAAAACCTCCATCAGGTCCTTACTGTGCTTACCTGACCCATAACAGGATACTAAATATCGTGTTTGTACTAGAACCTATTAGAAGACATCTCACAGCAAGCTACTCTGTTTCATCACTATTCTACAAGAAGTAACAGTGCCAAAAAAACAAACCAAAAACCAACAAACCAGCAACCACACAAGCCTCACTGAAGCTAAACAGAACCATATCATTTGCTGTTTATACATAAACAGAGCAGGACAACTCAAATGTGAGACAAGTAAGAAGATACCTCTCTGTAACTGCTGAAGCAACCTGTGGTATGAAACAAAGTAGAAAAAAAAAACAACAAACAAATAAAAATAAAAAAAAAACACACACACAACACCAAAAAACCACAATCATTCTCAACCACCACATCTTATAAAGCTGGTACATAACACATCACTCAAAGATTACGGATGACCATTTCATCCTGAAGGTCTATCCTCTAGGGCAGCCAGGGCTCACAAGCCCTCTTTTCACAACCCAAAGAAAGTAAAATTGAAGTAAGAGACTCTGCTATCCCCTGAAAAGACAAGCAAGAAGCACTAGAAGAAAAATAATCTGTAATGGTCTTGTATTTCAAGTGCCCAAAATAAAATAGCAGGCACTGAAAAGGGACTATATTCCTCACGGTTGTCAGGCACGTCCCTCCCTGAAACAGCCAGGCCCGTGTAAGATGCCTCCAAAGTCATTAGCCAGAATTATCTGCTTTTCATCTCCTGCATAAGACTTACACAAGTATTAAACCCCCAAAACTGAAATTTCAGTTCTCAAACTTACACCCATGAGAAACAGAGGTACAAGTATGCCCCACAAAAGCTTTCTTCCTCTAACCAGCACATGGCACACATGAAATACCATAGCAAGGAGTGTACCCCATCGATTAAAAAAACCAAATAAACAACATTTTCACATTCTTGCACAGGCATCTCAACTTGCTAGACAACAGTTATTTTGCAACAAAGGAAAATCACAACCTTCATGAACAGAAAAACAGGCAGCTGGTAATTAAAAGTTACATAAACACCTACCTAAATTATACAGAACAAATGGCCACCTACAGTAAAAGCATCAAGTACTTATCCCTGGTCATGTCCCCCTGACTATTCCTTCCCATCCATCCCATCCCCTCCTGCCCCTCACAGAGTATGGATCCAGTGCTGCCACCTCTCTCTTCTCTGAGCATTTTTTTATCTCCCAAAAATCTCTTCACCAAGAGGACTGTGGTTGGCACAACATAGCTTTCTTTATTCAAATTCCATCTCTCAAAGCACGCTGATGACTCAAAAGCAACGAGCTGCCCAGTCCAATGCAACCATCCACACGTGAACACATCATGAGTGGGGGTAACCATAGAACCCCCCTAACTGTGACCCCAGTCCTTCTCCCTCTGCAACCCAGCGTTGCACTTAGCCAGATATGAATGTAGCGGAGTGTCTATTCAATAACTGTTACACACATACAAAAAAAAACCCTGCTGTGTTTGGAAGAGCTTTCTAACCACCACAGTACACAAGTGGATCAATCAAGAGCTGAAGAAAGAGAAATAAGGAAAGAAAAATGGGAATACAAAAGGCCTTTGAGGTTCTACAGAAATCACTGCCTGACCATTTGTGACAGTGCAAGAAACATTGGTGCATTTTAAAAATAAACCTTGGAAGTTATGTTAAATTATTAAAATTAATGCAAAGAAATAAAGACTACAGGAGAACAGAAGTAGTAAAAATTCGATACCAACCCCATTCCATGGTCCTCAACTGCTTTGAAATTCACTGCCAGCTTGGAATAATTGTCAGCACTTCCTATCAGCTTCTCTCTCCTGGCCAAAGCAAAAACGTAGGCACAACTTCGCTTTACTATCACAGAATATCGCTTGTCACAAACACTTTTTCAGCCATCTCTATGCTACAGACTCTCTGCTGCTATAGCTATAATCAAAAAAAGCCCCATAGCAATGCTAAGAGGATTTCCTGGCATCATTACGCTGCCTGACACGAAGCATAGAAAAGCTTTCTTCTCTTCACATAGCTAAGACGCTTTGCCATGACACAAACGTGTCAGCTAGGAGGTGTGATTTTCTTTTCTTCCCCCCCCCGCCCCCTCCACACAGGTCAACCTAGCTTCTCTGGCAAAACTATAGACTGCCCAGCCCAAGCAGGTCGAGCATGAGTTTTCTGTTGCCTACAAAATAGTTTTCTACATACCCTAGACTTCCAGAGGCCTCGCTACAACAGAAACTATTCAAGTGCAGAACTGCCAAGAAGGCACCCACTTTTTTCCTTCTTTAAACAAGGAAACAGGAATTAAACACAAATGGGGACCAAGGGTATCCTTTGCTGCCACAGAACAAGATAGCAAAAGCTTTCTGCTGAAGTTTAAAGAACACAAATACAAAGCAACTGTGACACAAACTCATCCCAAAGCACGCTGAAGCGCATGCAAGTCTCCCCTCTTTGCTGCAAGTAGTTAAATTGACTTCTGGAAATTTACCTGTACGGTAAGGAGGAACTTACAAACTGAAACTCTTTGGCAACCTTATCTCTAATGGGTGTTGGCTATGATTACTCCTACCCATTAGAGGACGAATGCCATGTTGCAGACACACAAGGATGTACCAAGCCCATTTACAAGACAGTCAGACAACATAGCAGCCATAAAACCTCACACCTAAATGTGGCTTTTAACAGATAGACTTCAAGTACTCTGTGAAGTTGGGTAACTTCCAAAAACAGAAGACAGTTTACCAGCAAGCCTAAGGCTTCACAACAGCACCTCTGGACTCCCTACCCCAAACACTCCCAAAACACCATTTCTGCCACAGAAAAAACACCACAAAGTCAACTCCCACTATGAGCAGAAAAAGGAAGAAAATATTTATGTGCAGTTAACGACTGAGACCTGTAACTTTTCCCATTCATCAAATACTACACAAGCAAAAGGCCCAGTAATCCTTCTCCACCCAGCCTGAACAATTAAAAGGAAAAAAAGAAAGAAAAAAAAAAAAGTCCAAACAGGTAGGAGAAACTGGAAACCTGCTCAGTAAACAAAACCTCCAGTAACTAAGAATCAGACTCCCTCTGCATATTAAGTAAGCGTAGGCAAACAAAGAGGAAAAAGTGACATTTTCAGAGGCATATACTACTGCATTTTGACAACACAGCAGTTCAAGACTGAACCAGGCGCTGTAACTTGTTGCAGTGTGCTCTACTACATATTAAGACAGCAAAGCTTTAGTAATAGCAGATCTGACCACTGGCCCATACAAGACCTTACTCCAGCCTGTGAAATATGTGCTGAGAAGCAGGGCAAGACTGACAGGTTTTATTGTGAAACTTAACAGGTTTGTGGATTAGCAAAACTACCATATTGAAAGCTGCAAATCCCTCTCTCTGGTCGTGCCTCTACGGAAAAGAGTGTTCGCTCCTCAATTAAAATTTTATTATTAAAGTTACCCAAACTCCACACAAGATCCAACAGTTTGTGCCTAGTTTACAATTTCACAGCACGCTATGGAAACTGTTTTAAGAATTTGTATTTTTTTCCAGCCACAAGCAAAACCTGACAAAGCCCAAGCCTTGTTCACGCTACGTTTCTCAAAGTTCAGCTGCGTATGCCGCACTAAGAGATTCTGTAAAAGTGAAGGCCTCCTCAGTCGACGGGGTTCAGGCATGCTCCCGACGCCTCCACTTTGGGCAAAGACCGGCTACCCCGGGTAGTCGTTTCCTAAGAAAAGCGACGGGAAAGGCGCTCCGGTGCGCGGCCGGGTGCGGGTAGCGGTGTCCCCCCGCCCCG
>VZRU01000262.1:43927-61099 GCA_013398155.1 Pedionomus torquatus
AAAGGGACAAAAATATTTTTTGTCTTATAAAAAAAAAAAAAAAAAAAGAAATAATTAAAAAAAGTGCCCCAAATGAAGTTGTAGAAGAAGCAGCAAAAAGTCTTATTTAATTTTCTGCTGTTTTATATCTTTTTTTTTCCTCCTCTTTCCACTTCTCAGAAACACTTATCTTACAATACCGGCCACAAAACCTACAATTTCTTAGCAATAGATTGAGGCTCTCTGGAGCCAAACTATTTGTTCTGTGTTTGTACACTGCAAAATACAATAGGATCCTGAGTCAAACCCGGGACTTCTAGGCGCTACTGCAATGCCAGTAATACAATAAATCACCAACTTTTGCCTTTTGCTTGCAGCCACTTGAAGTAGGTGAAAGGCCCGATGACTTATTTCCCTGCTGTTAGCCATCCAGTCTCCAGCAGAGATTAGATTTTATTCAGACAATGCTACTGTACTGCTCGGGCACAGAAGCAGAGCTGTGATTAGATAAGAAGTAGGTACAGGTGGTTTTATTTACCACTGGAAGCACAGAACTCCAAAGAGTTGCGCTGCTTGGGGAAAACACCATTTTGGCGATGGTGGTGGGGTATTTGGTTTGTTGGGGTTTATTTCCCCTCCCTCTACAGATCTGCTTTTGAGGTAGCCGAGGAGAAATCAGCAAGAAACACGGAAGAACCTAAAACATATGATAGGATGAAAAAAACCAAACCCTTATTAACTTCATGCAAAAACCTGGGTAGCTCTTAGATATCTGTGTTTACCTTCTATGCTAGCAAATCAGATTAACCAGCCAGGAAAATATGCTCTTTTAAAAATATCGGTGAAGAGGGAAGGGTGGAAAATTTACTTCAGAGGGAGAAAATGCCTGTTTAAATATCACCATTTCTCAACAGGACACATCATTTCAACGTTAAGGTTTTGTAAGGTTGAACTTGCAGCAATATTGGAATGTGTCCATCCAGCTTTTATATTAACAGAAGACTTTCTATATAGGCAGGACTTATCAATACACCAAACTATGCAATTAAATGGATACAAAGGTCACATAAACATCTGAGAATTGTTCAGTCTGGAACTAATAGACCGAGTTTCTGAAGTCTTGTAATGTGTGACAAGGCTCCTTCGTTTTTCTTTGAGGAATGTGGAAGAAATTATTATCGTGTATAAGAATTTATTTAAACCTTTTTAAGTCTATATTACTAACAACATACCCAATTTACATTTAAAAAAACAAACCCAAAAACAACCTGCCAACAAAATCCCCCAACAAAAGTGTGAGATGCAAAGAGTTTGCTTTATTTTTGATCACTTAAATCTAGAGTGACAAAATCATGACTTTCAGATTTGTCACTCTAAAACAAGCAGTAGTAGCAGATCAGCACTTCAAATTCAATGCTAACTTAATTTTAGGAGGCTTCCCTGGAACCTCTGTTGTCGTTTTCTGGGTTTAGGGTTTGTTTGTTGGGTTGTGGTTTTTTGGTTTTGTTTTGTTGTTTTTTTTTTTGTTTGTTTTGTTTTGTTTTGTTTTGTTTGTTTGGTTGGTTGGGTTTTTTGTTTTTTGTTTTTTGTTTTTTTTTTTTAAGATTAGAATCAGTTACCAATTTTATCCCGAGGCACATTTCTGAATTTCAGATGTCTTTTGCTGAGCATGCCATCTTTGCCTCAGACTCTCCAGGCAAAGGAAAGTGAGCACTACAACCCAGGCTTTTCTCTAAAACCAGCTTCTAATCAGGATTTTACAGGCCAAGCGGTCACAGAAACCCAGACTGTTCCATATCTTGGGCTTCCCTGTAATTCCAATCACCAGCACAATTCCTTTGACCTTGTACTTTGCTTTTTGAGTTCACTTAAGGCAACGGAAATTGACTCAAAAACCCCGACACGGCCATTTACTGGTTTCTGCTGGCTTACAGGACTGAAACAGCTCCATACACGGTCAAAACCCAGCAAACACCAGCAGAAGCAAGTACTTGCAATTGAGGATGAGAGGGATGACAGGAGTGCCAGCTTCCATCAGTTTATGCCAATATGTAGGCAGCCTCAGATACATAGAAGTTTTGCTTTTCCAAATCAACATTTTCGGCTACAAATTAAGATGAAAACACATTTTTGCATTTAGCATCAGCCTCCAGAAGAAATGGTCGGAAGAGAAGAAAGTTTGCAGTAATCAACCGAAATTGCTTCTTTTATTTAGCTTATAAGTACATTCAGTTCTCTCCCTCCATGCGTGTTTAAGGTGGGATATGAGCTTGGACAAAGTACTCTTCCACCTTGTTTGGCTATTGCCCACTAGAATTCATCAACTTTTTCAGTTGTTTTAAAATCAGTTAAACCTGTAATGGCAATGAAAAACCTGAGGTAGATAAACTACTGTTTTTTAAGTTATGAAATTGCATTAACTTCAGTCTTTGGTTCAGTGTTAATTGAATTTCACAGTTTCTCTCTACAATTCCGAACCATATTTAGCAGAACAGAGATAGCTGGTGTGTAAAGCCAGATCATGGAAATTACTCAATTTTAAATAAAACTGAAAATTTGTTTTTATTTGCAGTTCATGTGTTATCATTGTCTACATATCAAATAAAAACATTCACATAAGTATTTTTGTGCATATTTTCAATTTGCTGTTTAGCCTACCTACATTAAAAAGTCTTTTTACACTCAGAACTGAAGCATTTTCTCCCACCTTTATCTCAGTTCGTAACTCCATGTGCATTTTCCTGAGGTCCTTCTGAGACCTTATAAGGTCTTTAAAGAAGGAATTACAGAAATTCAACATCTCAGTACTTGAGATACTTGCTTCAAACAATTAAAAGATAGTATCTAACACACAACAATATGCATAATGTAAAGTTTATGCAGATGAGATTAAGGAGGTCTCAAAAATGCAGAGGGTCCAAGGTATTATACTTTATAGCACTCTGATTTTCATCTCCAACAAATCACAAGACATTGGGATTGAAAAGGGAAGATCCATTAACAATCAGGAGAACAAACCAGAAACAGATTTCAAATTTTTCGTCTTCAGGCACACACATGCATGCAAGGCATTTATGTTTCATCCTAGATATTATCAACACCCGTTTACAGCAATTTGAAAACAGTACTAAAAACGCAAAGTCAGAAAAAAAAGCTCACAAGCACAATGCGCGTAAAATTTAACTTTTATTATTGTGTTGATAAAACCCAAAGATCCCTCACAGCAGCAATAGGTGCAGAAGTTACCTGCAGAAATGATACCTCTTCTTAATCTGTGTGCATACCCAAGTACGCCAAGTGTGGAGTTACTGCACATTAACACAGTACAGGCACTGCTCAGTAGTAACAGAGATCAAGTTTCTTGGCATGTTTGAATCCATCCTTTCCTTAATATCATACAGGGTTTTCATAGTATTAAAGAAGTTAACGAGTTTCCTGTTTGCTGGATTATTTTTCTTTGTTGTAGAAAGTAAAAAGCTTTTTACTAAATTTTGCAAATACCATTTATATGCCTAGATATATCTCCCCACATTTTGTAGTAGTTGACAGATTGTATCCAAATGCTACAATTCAGAATGACAATGCTACTGCATTTAGCATCTCTAGCCACACTAGAATAAGTATTTCCATAGAGTAACAAAACATACCTCTTTGTTCAGTAACACAAGGGATACAGGTTTTAAAATGCACATTTCTATCTCTTATCCATACCTTTCTTTAATATATATATTTATATATAGCTCTAAACCAAATCTCTACTATTTTACAATTAAATTAAAACACATCCACAACTGGTCTAACTAGTGATTTTGGTCTCAATACTTTAAACATTAATTGTTCCATAAAACTATACAATTCAACAACATGGTTGCATTAGTCACATGAGGCATTTTGAAAGAGGCCTGTGACACAATCAACCATGCAATTCAGTGCTCAACGTCATCTAACTGATAAACATTTATACTGCATTTTCCAACTATCAGTATCTTCAAAATCCAAATTTCTCTTTGAAGGCTTACCATGCTTACAAACATGCAGAAAGCAATTACATTTCTCCCTTACCTGTAGCAATCACTTTTTTTTTTCCAATAGATCAACTGTTGAAGCACAAACTTCATGCTGTCATTTTAGATCACTAACCTTTTCCTTTCTTTCACATACCGAATTATTTCACAATGGATCATACTGCTCCATGTGAAAAGACTAAGGATTAGCCACTTAGTAAGAACTACACTTTTCAGTTTAAGCCTCTAAGAATCAAATTACTAACAGTCAATTAGGATGCACTCATAGCTGCCATACGAGTGAACAGACACGCAGTAGACAATCAAGTTAATTCTGGATACACAATAAAATGTGAAGCTTAAAAAAAAAACCACAACAAAACACAACAACAGAACCTGAAACCTAAGCTACACAAGCACAGCCTCAAACCCAGCAGATTCCAAGAAGTGGACCTCTGTCCAGAAAAATTTTCTTCAAGCACACAAAAAAACATGCCACCAACTACACTTGAGATAAGACATTAATCTCTTATACCTGGAGATTTCCTTATTACCACCAGAGCACCGTTCCACATAAAGTTTTATAGCACTGGTGACGTAGCACTTCCGTAGTATAAGCGAAAAAGAATCCTCCAAGTCAGAAGCAGTCAGCAATAAAGCCCCAGACAAGGTCACCTCAGGGTAACCTGGCATATAAACCTCAGAACATTTTAATCTTATAAATGTAGTAATCAATAATTTAAGTACTAACTATTCCAAGACCATCAGTCTGTAGGTAAGACTACAACAGAACATACTAAAAACACAAGAGAGGAATGACAATTAAGATGAATATTTCTTTTAAACAGCAGAATGTCAGGGAAACACCTGGAATTATTTTGCACTGCATTCACATATCTCCTGTTTTTTAATAAAAAAATACATCTCGAGAGTCAATCTAGAACCACATACACAATTACATTTTTCCCCATAACTGCTGCAAAATTAGTACAAAATAATATGTTACAGGAATGATTGTTTCAAATTTGTAAATGTAAGCTATTACAAAATCATTATATGAGAACACCAACTGTAAATTATTTACAGGTGAGGTAATACAATTTCCAGAGTAACGAATTACAATTTAGCAGAACTGTAAAAATAATGTACTCACCAAAACATTACAAAATCTGGTATTGTTATCAGCTACACAGTGGGTTGTGATTAGGTTTTGTAGTTGATATACAACATATTCTTAAGAAAAGTGCCAAAATACTGCTACATAAGAATCTTTTTTTCCAAAATCATTCAGCAAAAAACCCCTGCAGATTCTATGTTAAGTAACGCCAAAAGAAAACAGGATAAAAGGGATGCCAATTGTTCATGTCTTATTCAATGAAAAATGTGACAATTCACTGTCATGCTTAAAGGTTTGACACGAAAGACGCTTTTCTAAAAAAAAAAAAAAAAAAAAAAAAAAAAGGAAAAAAATCAATAGAAATATCAACATATATGCTTTTTCAGGGTATCTCAGGCCATTTTAAAAGTACACATTCCTCTTAAACTGTGAAACACATGGGGACTGAAAACATTCTAGAAGTGGCTGAACTGCTGAGGGATGTTGCAACCAGTGGCACGAAGTCCTGCCAGATGCCAGTTACTGCTGATACACCACAGTGGTTGGTACTGGGGTCCATACTCTTAATGTTTTCATTAATAACATGGGTGATGGGACAGAGAACACTCGCAGTGAGCCAAAGGGACCTCAGCAGGCTGAAGAAACAGGCAAAGAAGAACCTCAGGAAGTTCAGCGAAGGAAAAGTGCAAAGTCCTATTCTGAATAATCCCATGCACCAGCACAGGCTGGGGGGCCGACCAACTGCAAAGCAGAGAATGATCTGAACCTGACCGTGAGCCCCCGTGTGGCCTTGTGGCAAAGAAGCCCAGCAGTCTTCTGGTCTGCATTAGGAAGAGCATTGCCAGGAAGTTGAGGGAGGCAATTCTTCTCCTCTGCTCAGCCCTGGTGAGGCACAGCTCAATGCTGGATCTAGTTTTGGGCTCCACAATTCAATACAGACATGGGCATACAAAAGTGAGTCCAGTGAAGGGCCACAAAGGTCCTTAAGTGATTGGAGCACCTGGCAGACAAGGAGAAGCTGAGAGAACTGGGATTGTCTAGCTTGGAGAAGAGAAAGCTCAGAGGTTATTTTAGCAACCTGTGTAAATGCCTGAAGGGGAGAACAGGAGTCAGACTTTTCTCAGGAGCATCCAGTGACTGGACAAGGCAATGCGCACAAGTGGAAATACAGGAATCTCCATTTAAATGTAAGAATGGACCTCTGTAGTATGAGGGAGATCAAAATGCTAGAACAGGTTGCCCAGAGGTCTTCTGGAGTCTCTACCTTTGGAGATGCTTAAAACCCCAGCTTATCACAGTCCTGAGCAACCTGCTCTAGCTAACCCTGCTCTGAGCAGGGGGGTTAGATGAGATGATCTCCAGGAGTCCCTCCAACCTCCATCGTTCCATGATTCTATGAAAAGGACAGGGTCTTTTGTAGCCCAGACACTGGATCAACTGAGTCACAAAGCAAACTGTAGAATGTAAATGGAATATATTTCTCTTTAAGTTATTGCATACAATATTAATTTTGCTGCCTGCGTTTTGCTGATCTCATTTTTTCAAATCTCGACTCCATTTCTTCCAGGACCTTTGGTGTGTATCGCACAACTAATTTAACCTTCCCTTGAGCTGCCTTCAGCAGTTCTACTGCTTTTTCATGGTGTTCACCTTCGACGCTCTGCAAAGCATAAATCATTAAGTATAGCATTAGTAAAGATACACACGAAAACAGGTTTTTCATTTTTTGCACAACATTTCATAAAATGAAATACTGAAGTACTCTAGCTTGAAGATTATATAAGGATAACTTCACACAAGTTGAGGATTTATTCTTCAGCAAATCAATAAGAGGTGAGGATAACTATACCAATTAGCATTAATAAAAGAGTAGTGCAGAACTTTTGGTTAGGTTTATGCTGAACAATTAAATTCTGTATTCACACACACTAAGTAAAATAAGGATAACAGTGGTAATTATGAAATTACACTTAAAAATCAACAACTTGGAGGATGCTTATTTAAAATTTGAGATTGTTCTTTTTTTGGCATGCATTTTAAATTCAGCTGTCACCCTTGATTTGCCTAATAAGGTTGCTACAAGCAACTGCAAGATAGATGCCTTCTTGATATTATCCTGTGTTATGACAAGGCCAAACAGTGCATACTGGGCACCTGCAACACAGCAGCTAACATGCAGTGTGTTGCGTATCTCAGTGCTCCACACCATCTCCCAGTAAATGCAAGGTTGTCAAGTTAATTTCCTCAATACTGTTTAAGAACAGCCTAACCCAACTGAGTAAGAACAGAATAAAAATACTTTCCTAAAACAACTCTCAGAATTACTAGGGTTATATTAGAGTAATCTCATTACAAATTTTAAGCAACAGCTCTCAACAACTGCATCCAAATATACATTCCTGGACAGCATACATTTTATCAGCAAAACTTATTTCTCCCAAATTTATTAAACACAATGATGGGACTACCCCAAGCCTACCTCCCACTGGTGCTATTAGAAGCTAGAAGGCAGGTGATGTACCTGTTGATTGGAGGGTTTCCCCGTTACTATAAAGTTACTTACAGAAAGAAAGACAACAGTTAAAACCCAAGTTATTTCTCTTCTATCAGACTTAGACAACACATACATTTGAATATGTATTTTTTTTTTTATTCAAGTGGATGTGTAGGCTGTTCTGTTTAAAACTAGTAATGAAAGGTTTGTAATGTTCTATGTTTAATTACATCAAAACACCTAAAATTCTGGAGTACACTCAAAATCTCCCAGCTGTAAAAAACCCGACTTGTTTTAAGGCACATTCACTGCAGTCTTGGCAGGGGCAATTTAAGAAAATCCCACAATTTATTAAATTAGAAATTACAATTACAAGAAAATGCCTATCATATGTATGAAGATGACACAATTTCATCTGTAAACATCAGAAGAAGATGAATCTTCTGAGACCACATTAGTGTTCTCTCAACAGTATTTTATGTACTCACTACATTCTTACAATGGCTATATGTATTTATACACGTGCACACACACACATGCAGTCATTGTTAGCTGTACCAACTATCTGACGACCAGGTTCAGTTTTGGGTGGAGTGATGGGTTTGTTTTCTTTAGGAGGGTCTGTGGGTGAGGAAGGCCCTCTGAAGACAGTTCTATACCTGTCCTTCAATGCTTCAAAATGACAGGAAGGCTAGGCCAAGGACAGCTGCATCACTGCGACCACGATTTCTCTTATGGTTCCTGAAAATGACAGTTGGACTCCCAGGTAACAGTGGGAGATTTGGGTATACCAGAGATTTGTGCTAGCAAGGACTTCCCAGAGTACAGACACCCTGTAAATCCTACTCCTTTCATGTGTGAAAAACAACATGCTCAGGCTAAAGCGCACAGGATTTAGTTCAACCCTCAGTCTTAAAATGAAATTGTGTTTGCATATGTAATGATGAAAATATTAATTTTAAGCTAGCATGCAGCTTCTCTGGAAATAAAAGCAACGGTCTGAGAGATATTTACACACATTTGACTAGCAGCTGCAATAAGTCAAAGCCTGTCCATAGACTTCTCTTTCCAGCCACCCTGTGCTTTGCTTTTTGTATTCTAACTCTTCAGAAGGGGATACTTAATAGAAAGAAATATCCACAACAGCACTCCTTAAAATATGCTAGAAGGCCTCTGTTTTTGAAGCTCATTACACTTAAGTGGAAAGAAAAAAAACCAAAACTGCACAACTGAAAGAGAACAACACCTTGCAGTTCCATCTTATTACCGCTTTCATTATGCAGTAGCATTTTTATTGGGGTAATAAGAATCTGCTCAGTCTAACACAATATAGCAGAATTAACTACTTACCTTAGAAGGTGCAGAAAACTGTATTAATTAAAATCTGCATCGTGAAACGTAGATGAAAGAGGAAGCCACAAGCAGAAGTTACTATTTCACAAACAATACTTTGACTATATTTATCAAACCTCTCCATATCTGAAACACTGACATAAGTAGTGCAGTTCCCAGTTGAGATAAAGAAAGCATAAACCCGTAACTCTCAGTGCACACAACTATAATGAAACCTAAGCAAGTCTTTTTGTCCTTACAAGAGTGAAACTATATTGTCAAGACTAAAAGATGAAATCGAGCTTGTGCCATCTATATTCTCTGTATGCCCCCAAGTGGAAACAAATAGTTACTGCTACATAAAGTGAAAACGAATTCCTACCACTCCGTTTACAGAAAGCAGTTGGTCTCCACGTTTCAGGCCTCCGTGTCTGTCAGCTATACCACCAGGTATAATTCGAGAGATATAGATTGGAGAGTTTTGTTCTTTGCCTCCCATAATGTTGAATCCAAGACCTTCTTCAGTTTTGGGTAGTTCAACCACTCTGGGATGGGAATGACCTTCACTAGCAGCAAATGCAGCAACAGTGGCCTGTAAGAAACAAAATTTTCCTATTTATAAGAAATTAAATATAGACTCCTTAGCTAGACAGAGGAAGCTGGCTGAAAAAGTATTTTTATCTCCAAGTCCTTAAATATTAAGACAAATTAGACTAATTTCCCTAGGTACCAACACGAGCATGAAAAATTTAGAACTCCCGGAATAAAAGTAAAATAGAAGAAGCTTAAAAATAACAAGTCTTTTGTTATACCTTTTAATAACTCATTAAGCTTATCCATTTTATCAGACATCTAGATAATGTCCTTCTGAATTTTAAATAATCTTCTACTTTTAAAGTAACAAACTACTGTATTTTACACAAGTTATAATTTGGCTTTTACCTTTGCTGTTGCATTGGCTCTAACTTCTGGGCTACTGCTGATATCCACAGTTTCATATACATGTTCATACACCTTTAGAGAAATAGCAGTTTAAGTACAGGCAAAACAGGTACTTTTCTGCTTAGAAAATATAGCAAAATATCAGGTACAACACAAAAACGTGTAAATTAAAAAGTACAGACCTCTAATAAGTTATTCCCTGATTCACTGTAAGATGTTAACTGCATTTCAAGCATTCAGACCACACCATGAATTTGGAAATGTTTATGGCTAGCCTAACACCCCTGAGTGGAGACATGGATGACTATCTTCTCTTGTTTGATTCAAGCTGGAACTCTTCAATAAGAAAGTATGCAAAAATCAATTAAGGACAGCTCTTCAAGTCTCTCCTGACACCCCACCCCTCCCCACGAACCCCCAGATTTTCCTTCAACTGATGCAACTAACTGAATATCTTAAAGAAAAAAAGGTATTGAAAACACAGAAGCAATAAGAATACTAATACTAAGGAGGTACTTACTCAGAGGGCTAACCAACATCCTCACATCTACCTGCCAATCATACAGACTTGCTATGCAATAAACACACTGTCCTCAACAGGATGAAAACATTAAGATGACACCTGTGTCTACAAACAGCTCTTTTAAATAATTCCAGGTGTCATCATCAGTGGTAGCACCAACAGCAACGGCAAAGCATATCCAATCTCAAAAAAAAAAAATTCTGGAACAAAGATGAGGTGGTACAAGGCTTCACCTCAAGGTGGTGCACAAGGCGATGTGGATTTGGCTTAAAAGAAAGTCAATTGGTACTTTGTCCATTCTTACATTCCAAGAGTACAGAAGCTAGCTAGCTAGCTGCTGGTAAAGATAGACTCTCAAAATAACCTCTAAAAAGTTATTTGCTCCTGAGCCATTGTTTAATACACCTATACTATCTCAAATTATTTTCTCTTGAACTTTTAAAAGTAAGTCTTATTCTATTAAGCTCTGTAAATGAAATTCAGCTTTTTGAAAGAAAATCAGATTACTGCACTGAGCACAGAGAGGCAAAAGTAAAACATACTGTTCTTTAATTCAACGCAACTGCTTACATCAAGTTAACTTACCTCCCTTACAGCATTACAGAATTCGCTTTGAAGGACCCTTTGCAACGCCTGTAGCTTTTGTGGTGGCACTTCTCCACTTCTCTGCAATTTTTCCAGCAGCTCAATTGCTCTGCAGATGTCTACAGAAAAATAAAGGACTATTAATGAGGAAATTCAAGTTTGCCTTTTTCTTTTTTTTAAAATTAAGTTAATGCAACAGTCTGTTTGTGTGTGTGTACTTGTACACACCTTAAAACTATGTACTAGTTTCATTCTATGTATCTAACAAAATGTTACAATAAAACACTACACTTTAAGTTAACAACAGCTATCCAACTAGTATATCTGCACGTACCACTGCCATGTGCATATTAACAAAGACAATCTGATTCTTCCTTGAAGTTTAAATCGGACTGAAGTATTCCATTGATGAATATACTATCAACATTTCATATGATTACTTTATAATTTATCTACCACATAGATAACATTTTGCTAAAACCACCTAGAATATCATCAAATATGCTACCTAACATTCCTTTTATGTTGAAAGGATTAGTTCAACAAGAGTACATTAATACTTTCCCTTCAACAGGGCTGAGAATTATCTGGTCTACCTTTTTTTCCCCCACCACAAAGTGCTTAGAAAAACAACCAAACTCCTTTTGATATTCTCAGTTGAAATAGAGTATCTCTGTAGTCTAGAATCCTCAACCCCAAACCTCTTTGTTCCAGTTCCTTGAAATTTGTTCCTAGGAATTCGTGTTGTGCATACAAATGCAGGCACTGCTTTGCGAAACTGAACTCCCTGTGAAAGATTTGATTCCACACCAGTACAACTCAAGACAAGCACCAAATGCTCTGTGGCATGTGGCTGGCAGCAGTACAGGAGTAAAATACATCCATATCCCTCAATTGTATTTCCAACGTGTTACATTAGTGACGACTCTGAATCATGCAAGTTCTGGAACAGAAGTAGAACAGTGTCTCAGAAAAGCAGATAGAAAGGATTACCTTTATTATCACAAAGGCAAAGAAGCAGCAATTAATCTACTGTATAAATAAGGCACAGTATTATTTTAGGAAAGGACGAAGTCTGGGACAGTGCTATATCCCAAATGCTTTACTTCCTTTTTTCTGTAATTAACCTTTAGGCAACCATTTTTCATGTGAATGTGTGTCTACTCAAGGGCATCACGTCAGCACAGAAGATGTGAAATAGCCACAAACTTCTCCTAAAGGCTAAGTGTAAGGAGACAGAATTTACGCAACAGGATGAAAAGCCAGTGGGGTGTATGTACTGAAATGGAGGTCAAGAGACAGGAGACAACCCACCGCGATGTTCTGCCTACTTCTGTGAATTATCAGACACATCTTACCGACTACTACACTGAGATCAGGGGGTGCAGTCAATTAAACAAGGTACGACTTAATCTCACAGACCGGTCACCCACAGACCAGAAACAAATCCTTCACGGAAGACCATCCAGCTACTATCACTACAGCCATAAGACACAAATTATTTCAGATGAGAGTTAAGGTTCCTAGGTGCCATGAGAACTTGGGTCTTTTTTGGCAAGTATTTCCAAGCTTTACAAGTTAACTAATGCAAAGAAATATCAAACCCAAAATTTCAGTTATTACTAATCCTAAATCTACAGAGAACTCATTTCACACAGGCACGCATATTTGCTAATTTTACAAGATGAAAGAAATAAAAAAGCTTTTAATTTCGTAACATACATTTTGTATTTCATTTAACATACAAAACTGTTGGTGAAAATAAAGATTCTAGATGCAATTGTCTACTTAATCTTTTGATCTTTTTACAATGCAAAGTCACCATCATTCTTAGTAATACTTGTGTTCAGCAACAGCAGTACAAACTCTCTTAAATTCATGAAGTCTTGCACTGAACAGCTTGAAGTAGAATGATCAACAAACTGTAATAGCAGCACTGCAACACTCCATATATACATGAAAAAAAAAATCTAGTAAGCATGTAAATCACAATACAGAACTTATGATGATTCCATGCAGATACAGTCTTGGAGTTTGTGGTCTATGACCCTTGTTAAGCTGTACAGTGTATTAACTTCTTGTCTAACAGTATGATTGGGATACTGCAAGATATTTTGAAGGGTGACAGCAATCTACTCGTCAAAGGAGTAGCTGCAGAAATCAAGACTCCAGACCTCCATTTGCTAATTTCTCTTTTTTATTTTACTTCTTGTTTCCTCAATAAACTAGATCTATTTCCTACTTGGATCTCCCAACAGAGTAAATGTTTAACTACATTTTAAAAATTAAATAGTTTGGGAACCAGCTATGTCTTTCATAAAGTGCAGAGTAAGAGCACAGAATCAGCTTGTCAGAAAGTGATTGAGACACACTGAACTGGATTCCTTTTAGATTAATCTAAAGCAGAAAATGCACTGTAATAAAAAAAGGGCTTTCAGATCAAAGGGTCAAGCTGCTGCTATAAAGTAAAAACCCAAAGCAGAGAAATAAAGCATAAAAGTTGGGTTCTCAGCACTCTACAGATCTCCATTTATCACACTGCTCAGGTAGATGGAATCACAGAATGGTTCAGGTTGGAAGGGACCTTAAAGATCATCTAGTTCCAACACTTCTGCCATGGCCAGGGACATCTGTCTCTAGACCAGGTTGCTCAACATCCAGCCTGACAGGAGATTCCATTACCTGGACACTTTCCCCAGCAGGTGTTTTGTTTTATCCTGTTGACAGGACCCCATTACACCAACCTGAAAGTGAAATGAGCCTAACTTTCCCTAATTGAACTGCATCCAGCACTATTAGTCAAAAGCTGAAGATTCAATCTCTGTCAACAACCCTGCTCCGGAACCGAACTAGTTTGGCTGGGACCAAGTGGCAAAACACCCCTTCTTTCATTTTCAAAAGATTGTTGACTGGTCTGCTGATGTAGTTTGCTTCTTTCTGAACTACTGCTCAGGAACCAATCAGCTGAAAGTTGTCTTTCACTGCAGTTCGGCAAACTGTTCAGCACCAGAGACTGAAATGAACACTACAGAATTGTTTCAGCGATGGTTTGAAACAAGGACTGATGTAGAAATAACTCCAGAAGTACATGATTAACAAAACCCCCATAAAAATCCTTGTAGAATAGAATTCGTACTTAACTAACAGATTTTATTCTAGCCTTTTCATCCTTTTTATACCAGTTGCCTGTTCCTTGCAATTTTTTTTGTGATCACAGGATACTAGATTGAAGTCCTGAAGAAAGAAATACATTGAAACTTAAAGAATGTGGAAAAAGCCCGCAAGATACCACCATTCCAAGCATATGTCTGAACAAAAAAACAGAAAAAAAGAAAACTGCAGAGTCCTCATAGATACTCCTGATTAACCACCTCTGCTACATATGTTCAAATATTCTGGATTTCTAAGGTGTATGTAGTTATCACACATCACCACTGAACCGTAACTTCAAAATGTTAAATGCTGTTTCATCCCTGCCCTTCGGTGAATTTGGGTGGTGATGTTTGCACTGAAGCTTGGAGGAGAGAACAGACGGGGAGAATTTCAATCACCCTCATTGTAAGCATATGGTAACCATTTTAAAGCAGCTCATTTTCTACACTATTCTCTCTTTTCTTATGCTATATGCCAACAATAGTGATGTTCACTTCCAAGATGATTCACAATCAGGTTATCTGCAGTCAACCTCACGCAATTAACTAGGTTATTTATTCCTGTAAATAAAGCTCTTGCTTTTGTAGGTCCATTATTCCATGCCCCCTTCTTCTTCTTTTCTTAAAAAGACCAATATATCAGAAGACTAAATAGTTCCTTTGTTCCACCAATCCCTAAGTAACCCTGCAGATTTGTTTGTTTTAGCAGATAGAGCATGGTGGCAGGGTAATGAGGTGGAGGAGGACGCTGCCTGAGGTTTAACTCCGCAGACTTACCAAGAGCAGCTAATCCACTGCCAAAGCAGCTGCCCTAATTAACAAGCCTGGGAGTACAGAGCTGTGTACAGATGAGCTGTTACGTAAGTCACTAATTACAGGCCTTCTCTCATACATTACAAGTGGTTCACCTGTGGAATGGGAAGGATGGTTAAGCAAACAGAAAAAGTGAATTCCATGGTAGGTAACACATGATAATACCAAACACAATAAAGTGGGTGTATACAGTGTGTTATACATCCATTAAAAAGCATCTAGCACTGTGAGCACTAAGTTGTCCCCACCCTTGGGGAATGGCAGTGGGGAAACAGTTATTTCATCCAACCACCTACACTCCACCTAATTGCCTTCCTTTTCAAAGCAGGATTTCTCATTAGCAGTTCATTGAGCTTCTGTGGACTTGCACAGTTCTTCAGAACCAACCTGAAGGAAGGTTATAATTGTTTCTTAAAAGCCCTGGATAAAAGACAAACAGCAGTATAGGGAAAAAAACCAAAAACTTTCGTATTTTATACATTTCCCTACTAATTATAATTACATACTGTACATACTGCACAGTATTAACAATACAAATTAAGGATGTAATTGGTGAGAGCCAACATGGCTTCACCAAGGCCAAGCCATAATTTACAAACTTGGTAACCTTCTGCGATGTTGCTACAGCACTGGTAGACAAAGAAACAGACATCATCTATCTGGACTTGAGCATTTGACACTGTCCTGCATGACATCGTGGTCTCTAAATTGGAAAGGCATGGATTTGACAGATGGAACACTCGGTGAACTGGTTGGACAGCAGCACTTAAAATGTTGCGGTCAATGGCTCAATGTCTAAATGAAAGCCAGTGACGAGCAATGTTCCTGAGGGGTCAGTAGTGGGACCAGTACCGTTTAACATGTCAGGAGCACAGACAAGGGGACAGAGTGCACCCTCAGCAAGTTTGCCAACAACACCAAGCTGTGTGACAGAACAGGCTTGAGGTGGACCTCTGCAAACCTCATGAAGTTCAACCAGGCCAAGTGCAAGGTCCTGCACCTGGGTCATGGCAATCTCAGCCACAAATACAGGCTGTGTGAAGAATGGATTAAGAGCAGCCCGGAGGAAAAAGACTTGGGTGGGTTGGTTGACAAAAAGCAAAACACAAGCTGGCAACGTGTGCTGGGCAGCCCAGAAAGCCAACCGCATCCTGGGTTGCATTGAAAGAAGTATGATCAGCAGCTCCAGGGAAGCAATTCTACCCCTCTAGTCCACCCTGGTGAGACCCCACCTGGATTACTGCCTCCAGCTCTTGGAGTCCTCAGCACACAAAGGACATGGACTTGTTGGAGCAGGTCCAGCGGAGGGCCATGAAAATGATCAGAGGGCTGGAGCACCTATACTACAAGTACAGGCTGAAAGAATTGGGGTTGTTCAGCCTGAAGAAGAGTAGGCTCTGGGGAGACCTTATAGCAGCCTTCCAGTACCTACAAAAAAGATAGGGATGGAGTCTTTATCAGGGAGCGGAGCAGCAGGACAAGGGGTAACGGTTTTAAAGTAGAAGAGCATCGATTTAGATTAGAGACTAGGAAGAAATTCTTTACTGTGAGGATGGAGAGACACTGCAACAGGTTACCCAGTGCAGCTGTGGGTGCTCCAGCCCTGGAGGTGTCCAGGGTCAGGCTACATAGTGCTTTGAACAACCTGGTCTAGTGGAAGGTGTCCCTGACCTTTAAGATCCCTTCCAACCCAAACCATTCTATGACTTAATAAAAATCAAGTACATTATACTATTATTGCTAAGACACAGCTTAGCAGACTGAACTTAAGGCTACGAATTTGGATGTGTTCGAGAGTAAGTTTTCCCAGGAGAGGAACAAACAAGGGATAAGTGGTCCGAGTTCAAAGCCGGCCGAAGTGTTGACACCACTGCAGGCGCAGCAACCGCATCTACAGAAGGGCTGGGGCAAAGCCATCCACGGCATCCCAGCCACAACCCGAAACGCGAGGAAAAGCCCTCGGGGGCCACATGAAAAAAAGTCCGGAGAACCAAGTCCCACCAACACAAGGAAACGGACCAGAAGCGAAGGAAAACATTTTCCAAGCAACTATGGCACGGCTGCTCTCCGACTGCCCCCGGGGGAGAGGAGCCGCTCGGTGCCGGAGAGGGCCGGGCCGGGCCGGGCCGGACCGCCACCGCCGCCGCCCTCGCCTCCTCCGCGGCCACGGCCCGGCAGGGCGCCGCTCCTCAAGGCCTCAAGCCGCGATACAGGGAAGGCGGCCCCAGGGC
>VZRU01000263.1:0-48482 GCA_013398155.1 Pedionomus torquatus
CTCTCCTCATAAGATTTGTGTTCCAGTCCCTGTAATGCACAAGCCCATGGAGGAGGGCAGGGAGATGTTCATGCCAAGGGCAAGCACTGAGGGGCGGCAGGTGAGGAAAGTGGCCCCCATGCCATCCCCATGGGACAACTGGGGTGACCCATAGCTGACAGCTCTGCGGGCCAGAACAACCCATCGCTGCCTTTCTCCCACACCTTTAGGGACAAGGAGAACCCCCACTGGGAGGCAAGCTGGAGACCGGGCTGGTCCCTGTGACAGAAGAAAGCAGACGTATCATTTGCAACCAGAGGGAGCAAAACACATCTGCTGGAATTTTCATCCCAAGGAGAGGAGCTCGGGGCACTTTCCTTCAGCCTCTCCCAGCCCCACGAAGTGCCATCGTTATCTCATGGTACCGGTGAGGAGGCTGGAGAGCAGAGAGGTTAATTGAGTTGCCCGGTGCCAGGAGGGATGTCACAGCAGACAGCTCTCAAGCTGGCACTGCAGCCCGTGCCTCCCTGACAGCTGGGGACGGTGAGGGGGGCACTCACCTGCAGCCCCCCAGGGACCACGGTCCCTCTTCCCTTCCTCGCTGGCTCCAAGGGCTCAGCTACACCAAAATGGGCTGCCAGGTCCTGGCAAAGCATCCCAGGGAAGGGACAGTACATGATTGCAGATGTGCTGCTCCCAGCACGGCAGGTTCCGTTCCTGCAATTGGGCTTGTCCTCAGTATCGGTATCGCTGCGGTGCCAGAAGGGCTTCAGCTGGACGAGCAGCACAGAAGTGTGCTAAAGTCCAAGTTTCTAACCCCAGGAAGGAGCAGACCTGAGATTCAGCTGCCCTGCCCTCAGCACCACTTCCACCCAAGCCCCATTTACAGTAAACTTTTGAAAAACCTGGGTGTTTTTTGAGCTTTCTGCCCGACGTAGCTGGGAAAGGACGCCACCAGGGTCTGGGTGTCCAGAGAAGCTGTGGCTGCCCCATCCCTGGGGGGGTTCAAGGCCAGGCTGGATGGGGCTTGGAGCAACCTGGTGTGGTGGGAGGTGTCCCTGCCCAGGACAGGGGGGTTGGAACTGGATGGTCTTTAAGGTCCCTTCCAACTCTAACTGTTCTATGGTTGATTCTGTGACTGAGAGGGGCAGAGACCTGCATGTTCCCAGGCGGGGCTCACAGAAACATCTTCTTAGGGCCAGTCCTCCTCACCCTGCACACCCACCACAGCCAGTACAGTCCACAAGAAGGGTGTAGCTCATACCCTGACCTCGGTGCAGGCACTGGGTGTCTGGCTGTTGGCTTCCCCTACAGCCTCATCTCCTCCAGCAGCTGGTGGGGCATCTGCTGGAGGACAAAGTAGCCGGAGAGTCTTGTGTGCCGAGAGCTGACGCGCGAGAGCAGATCTTGTTATTCATGTAATGGAAACCCAAGTGTGCCACCAGGGAATGGACTCATCATTCACAATCCAGAAAGAACAAATACACTGGTTTAGTGCTGATCATTACTGGCCTGTTTAGCGAGGTAGAAACTGTGAATGGTTAACGGGGATCTTTGAGGTGAAACACAGTCTGCTTCATCGCCTGGTATCACGGGTAGAAGAGAACCTGGTTTCTTCAGGACAAGGGGGAGGGTATGGCACCTGCCTCTAAACACTCCGTGACACATACAGTTTTCAGGCGTGCAGTACCCAGCATGGTCCCTTCACTGTCTGGGAACGGGGAAACAGTTTGGAATCCAATTTCTGGATTTACACTGTTTTGCAGATCTCATGAAAGACAGTTTAGATGTAAGACGTGCTCCTCTCTTCTTCATGGATGCCCAAGAAACCTCCAGTTCCTGCCAGCTGTGTTTTCACAGCGTGAAATCGGGTGACATCTTCCCTGCCTCCGATGGTCAGCCCTGGGTCAAGGGGGACAACCACAGTTCCTGTTCCAAAGAAAAGTCCTGAGAAGGATGTTTCTAGCTAGGCCATGTTTTCTCCCCATTTGTGGGTAACTCCATGTCTGTGGGTGACTTCACTGCATGTAGTGAAATGTAGTGTAATACCATCCACAGATGGTATTTTCAATGTCTTGTGGAAAAGCATAACCCAGGAGATGCTGATGCTCATATGGTTCCCTCGTCTCCACTTTTGCCTTCCTGTTTCCCCACAAATTTACAGAAGGAGGTTCATGTTTAGTTCAAAATACGGGGAAAAAGTAGTGGAAAATGTGAGCCAGGAATGAGAGGTTTTCCATGGGAAGTGGCAGTCCCATAGGTTTCTTTCCCCATTGGTTTGTTTCTAGTGAAGACTCTTACAGGTCTTCAAACAACTGTTTCTGGCTGAGGAGGGAAGGTCTTGTCCCATCTTCTGCACATGCTGATGGAGCTTAATGATCTTTAAGGTTCCTTAACGACCCCAACCATTCTAGGATTCTATGAAATACTCTTGTTATGCCACCAAAAGGTTGAGGGTCCTCCCCACCTCTGCATTATTTCACCCAGGAGGGAGAGAGAGGTCTTAAAGACAGGTAGGAAACCTCAACCGCAGACAAGGACATGGGTCGGTGGGGAATCACACTAGCGTGTTTTGTGGTCCAAGAGTGGCCTGAAACTACTGCTGAGCATCCCAGAAACAGGGCAGGTGCTTGATGCTGGGCTTTGTCCCAGACACTACGCAGCAATGTGGCCAGAGAGACACGGTGTCCTTAATCAGCATCCCCCTCTGTGGGCACGGCGGCGGCACACACCAGCACGCCAGACGGTTAGGATTCCCCTCAGCAAAACGCTGCAGCTTCAAATCTACATCAGAGTGAGTTGTCTAGACTTCATCTGCTCTCGGTGAAGAGGAACAGACACTTCTGGGGCATCACTCCTCTCCTCCCAAGGTAGACACCTAAATAGGTCAGACAAATGGTGCCCTGAATGCACATTGGTATCTCCCCTGCCAATAAAGGTGATGCTGGACAACGGGCTCAAAGGAGGGTGACCTCCATGGTCAGTGACCACCTTCCCTTGTGCTGCCAAATGCCGCTGGTGGCAGCGCCCAAATAAACCAAAGGCTTCTTGAAAACTTGTATCTAGAGTTAAAAGGCAAGAGTTTAGCATTAAGAGGGTAGTCGGATGCATTTCCAACACCTCTAAACGCCGTCTTTCCTTTGTGTTTAGTTTGTCCTTGTGTTTTGTTTTGAGCAGGTGAGCCGAGGGACCGAGCAGGGACAGCCAGACCGGTGGAGGCTCGTGGAGATGGGGACCAGTGTCACCATGGGCAGCAAAAAGAAAACAAGGAGATGTACTATAAAAAGTGAGAGGAAGGCTTGTCTCTAAGCCAGAGGGACTCCTCCACACGGGGCACCTAACTTCATGACTCCCTCCCTGAGGTGCCAGAGACCTGGTGATGCGGGACCAACCTCAGCCAGCCAGGCCTTGGTAGGAGCCCCTGGCCGGTGGCTGCCGCGCACTGTGGGCACCGAGGTCCTCTTTCTCCACCGATGCTTCCCCCCCGTCTCCAAGCCATGAGGAGAAGGGAGAGGCGAGCGAAGCTGCTGAAGAAGCACTAGCCCACGTCTTCCCGGCCCCTGTCCCCGCTTCTGGCAGACCAGGAACCCCTTCTCCGTGCCGCCCTTCCAGATGGCAGGTCGCCGGTGGGCCGCGACGTCAGCCCTCTGCGTCTGCGTGGCCGCCGTCTCTCTCCTGCACGCCGGCGGGGTGCGGGCAGACTGCTGGCTCATCGAGGGGGACAAGGGCTTCGTCTGGTTGGCCATCTGCAGCCAAAACCAGCCCCCTTACGAGTCCATCCCCCAGCAGATCAACAGCACCATTGTGGACTTGCGGCTGAACGACAACAAGATCAAGAGCGTGCAGTACGCCTCGCTCAGCCGCTTCGGCAACCTGACATACCTCAACCTGACAAAGAACGAGATCTCCTACATCGAGGATGGTGCCTTTTCAGGACAGTTCAACCTCCAGGTGCTGCAGCTGGGTTACAACCGACTGAGGAACCTCACCGAGGGCATCCTCCGGGGCCTGGGGAAGCTGGAGTACCTCTATCTCCAGGCCAACCTCATCGAGTCCGTCACCCCCAATGCCTTCTGGGAGTGCCCCAACATAGTGAACATTGACCTGTCCATGAACAGGATCCAGAGGCTCGACAGCAACACTTTTCGGGGCCTAAACAAGCTCTCTGTCTGCGAACTCTACAGTAACCCCTTCTACTGCTCCTGCGAGCTCCTGGGTTTCCTGCAATGGCTGGAGGCTTTCACCAACATGACACGCACATATGATCGGATGCAGTGCGACTCCCCACCCGACTACACGGGCTACTACTTGTTAGGGCAGGGCCGGACTGGCTACCGCAATGCTCTGAGCATGCTCTCTTCCCTTTGCACCGGTGGCTCCTACACTGTGATCCCTCGTTTTATCCCTCCCAGGTACCAGGTGACCACGGCGCCCTCCGAAAGCCCCTGCTCTGAGGAGGAATGCTCCTCTGGCGATGGCACGACCCCCCAGTTCTCCCTCTTCACGCCCATCGGCGAGACGGAGGTGCGCCCCAACATCCAGGTGAAGCATCTCAACCACAACTCGGCCGTCCTCACCGTGCAGATCCCTTACCCCTTCAGCAAGATGTACATCCTCTCCCAGTTTGAAAACGGCTTCTCCTCCATGATCACCAAGCTCAGGAAGAAGGAGGAGAACATCACCGTGAGCAACCTAGTAGCACAAAGAGATTACACCTACTGCGTGGTCTCTGTCCACCAATACTCCAAGTACAACCACACCTGCGTCACCATCACACCCACCAGACCCAACCGCAAGGAGCCGGTGCCCACCCCTTCCACTGCCACTCATTATATCATGACAATCCTGGGCTGTCTCTTTGGCATGGTGATCGTCCTGGGCGTTGTGTATTACTGTCTCCGGAAGAGGCGCCAGCAGGAGGAGAAGCACAAAAAGGCTGCCGGCAGCATGAAGAAGACTATCATCGAGCTGAAATACGGGCCAGAAATGGAGACCACCAGCATCACCCAGCTGTCCCAGGGACAGATGCTGGGTGGGGAGACGGTGACCCGCATCCCCTACCTGCCTTCTGCTGGGGAGGTCGAGCAGTACAAGCTGATCGACAGCAGCGAGACCCCCAAGGCCACCAAGGGCAACTACATGGAGGTGAGGACGGGAGAGCAGCCTGAGAGGCGAGACTGTGAGCTGTCCCTGCCGCCAGACACCCAGAGCTCCGTGGCCGAGATCTCCACCATTGCCAAGGAGGTGGACAAGGTGAACCAGATCATCAACAACTGCATCGATGCCTTGAAATCTGAGTCCACCTCCTTCCAAGGGGTGAAATCAGGGGCAGTCTCCACGGTGGAGCCTCAACTGGTGCTCTTATCGGAGCAGATCCCCAGCAAGCACGGATTCCTCTCCCCCGTCTACAAGGAAAGCTACAACCACCCTCTCCAGCGGCACCACAGCATGGAGGCAGCCCCCAAACGCTCCAGCATCTCTTCAAGTGGCTCCATACGGAGCCCCAGGTCCTACCGCTCCGAGGGATCGGGCCACAAATCAGAAGCCAAATACATCGAGAAGACGTCCCCCACCACCGACACCATCCTCACTGTGACACCGGCCGCGGCCATCCTGCGGGCGGAGGCGGAGAAGATCCGTCAGTACAGCGAGCACCGGCACTCCTACCCCGGCTCGCACCAAGGGGAGCAGCACGACAGCATGGCGGGGCGAAAGCCCTCCATCCTGGAGCCCCTGACCCGTCCTCGTCCCAGAGACCTGGCCTATTCCCAGCTCTCGCCTCAGTACCACAACCTGAGCTACACCTCCAGCCCGGAGTACACCTGCAAACCATCGCACAGCATCTGGGAGCGCTTCAAACTCAACCGCAAGCGGCACAAAGACGAGGAGGAGTACATGGCAGCCGGCCATGCCCTACGCAAAAAGGTCCAGTTTGCCAAAGACGAGGATCTTCACGACATCTTAGACTACTGGAAGGGCGTCTCTGCCCAGCAAAAGTCCTGAGTCCTCACACAACTCCTGACTTAACACACTAACTGGACCAAAAGAAATCCGCAGCAGCTATTTTTATTCAGACTGTCTTTGAAACAAAATAAAATTGAAAAAAAAAACCCAACAAAAAAAAAGAGAATCAATTAAAATAAAAGAGAGAACAAATTATGGAAAAAATCTATAAATATTCTATATAATATATAAAGTGAGATATTAAAATGTCCTCACGCTGGTGAGACACGCACCAAATTTGAACACAAACTTTACAAAACAAACTAACTGTGGAGTGGAAACAAAAAAAAAAAAAGAGTTTTGTTTCATTTCGATTTTTTAAAAAAAGTATAAGAAAAAAAAAAANGAGGGCTGGCGTTTCCCAATATTGCATTGCATGAGTCCCTATTCCGTGATTTTGTGGATTCTTTGTGAACAGTTTGTGTTCTTCCTTCCTTCCCTTCCAAAATCAACAGCAACAAAAACAGCAGCAACAACAACAACAACAACACAACCAAAAAAAAAAAAAAAAAAACCANAGGAGATCCGTCCTTTGGGCTGTTTTTGCAAACGGAGTCTTCCAGTTTAGACTTTTACCCGGTCGAAGGCCCGTTCACATTTTCACTCACCCAGGTTTTACCACACATTGCATTGTAAACCGAAGTCGTTAATTGTACAGAGAAAATTTCTATATTTGCAATGTTTGCTGTATAATGAGAAAGAGAGAGGAGAAAAACAAAACAATACTACATCTACTAAAATATATATATATATATATCTATATTCACCTGTTTGTACCAGGTTTTAATCATGGATTTTAGAGAAAGAGATGGAGTTTGGTTTGAAGGACTTTTTTTGGTGGTTGGTTGGTGGGTGGTTGGTTGGGTGGTTGGTTACAAGTATATTTTTCGAGGGCAGGGGAGCGTTCGGGTTTCTAAGTGTTTGGGCTTGATTTCTCCCAACAATTGTCTATGGCCAAGTCCTCATCTTTTCCAAGTACACTGAGAAAAGGGGCAAGCACCCAGAAAAGCAGAATCACTCACCTTCTTCCAGGTGGGAGACCATCACCTCCAGGAAGATGAGAAGGATGGGAAGTGAAGGGCTCTTGGTTGAGCCGGTGCCACCAAGCAAGACAGTTTCTCCTGCAAATTAAAAGGTGTCGGTCTCTCCCCAAGAAAACATACCTGGAGAGCAGTGACCCTTGGGACCGAGCTGTGAGGGGTGGATCATCCCCTTACTTTGCAGGCTGGGGAGCTGGTGATGGGTTAGGGTAGAAACCTTCTTGCCGTGTTCTCCAGAGATGGCCATCTGTTGTGGTTTGGGGTGGTTTTGTTGAGAGAGAAGACACTAAGCATTTACAGCTTGCTCTGGTGGGCACAGACCCTGGCCCAGAGATCCCGTCTGTCACTCCTGGGACACTCACCACCCCACGTCCAGCAGATCCCCCATGGGTAACCCCAAAGGCAGCTGCAGGTGCAGCCCCTCCTACCCGCAGCCCAGAGCTGCCCACGGGCCACGTGGCTCCCATTGCACTTGGGCGAACATGCCCCCGAGCAGCCTTTGGGACTCCGAGACTAGAAGAGAAGGGGATGGCCCCACGTTCATGTCTGCTGTCCACCCATGCCCCCTCATTGCTCTCCAACACCTGTCCCAAGACCCAATAGCATTTTGCCCCATCTTTAAAATACTCACAGATGATGCTCACCCATGGGGTGAGGAGGAGGAATTCAGGCCATAAAGGCAGTTCCGGGCCATGATGGTGGCCAAAGAACACATTTTTGCCTCTCTTAGCTCCAGCTGAGTTGCAGACCCCCATATCTCACCCCATCACCAACACAAAGCAGGGGTCACACAAGATGTGTGTGTGGGAGCGCAATGAGCCCCCCAAATGCAGCGCTTTGGGGCCCTGCTGCTTCCCAGAGTTTTTCCCCTGCATCCTCCTCTCGAGTCTCCTGGACATCTTCAGCCCTGATGGGTGAGCACTAGGGCCCAGGAGGAAACCATATCCCATCCTGTTATTTCAGTATTTCAAAGCGATTTTGACAGGTATTCTTGCAAAAGGTTATGTTTGCTCAGAAAGGAGCTGAGCCAGGAAGACACGGAGCAGGCTGGGAAGCGCATGAGTTCATTCCCCATGGTTATTTGTGTAGACAACAAACCATTAGCAGGGTTTCATAATAAAAAGCAGGCAATTTCCCCAGGAACATATTCACTCTGCATGAGAAAAGGCACATTCCTCCACCTCCTCCAGGTGCCCTAGATCCTGCCTGCAGCACACGGCTGGCCAGCGTCGTGTCTTCCTCACCAGTCAGTGAGCAGGACCTGGAAAAGGGAGCTGAGAGCCACCTCTCTTTGTCCCATACAGCAGGTCCTTCTCCACACCTCTGCTGTGGCACCTGGACCAGAGTGAACCCTTCAGCTGAACCCTTGTAAACCCTGAATGCCTCCAGGAGAAACAGAGGTTGACCAGCAAGGATGGACGGGGGAAAGAGTGGCTGGACCTCCTGGTGCTGTTTCATGGTCTTAGGGGAGTCCTCAGCAGGAGGCTGGGATGGTCAAAGGTAATGGAACTTCTTGAGTTAATCTGGGCTCAGCTGCTCCATCACTGCCAGGCGCTGATAGACACCAAAAGATCTTCCTCAGGTTCTCTTCCAGAGGTTCCCAATCTCTCCCCTTAGCTAAGACCAGTTCCCTCATCAGTCTGGCAATGCCATCATGACCACCATCTCCACGGTGGCTGGGAGCCACTGGCAGAGCCAGCAGAGCGTCGTAATACCTCGCTGCAGAGGCAGCAGCACGTCAGCAGCAGGTTCAGCTCTTCACCCTGGGCAAGGCATTTTGCTGCCCCTCAGCTTCTCTTTCCTCCCCTGCAAAAACCACTTCCTCATGCTGTTGAGGACATAGGCTGGCCAGGGAGGCTCAGTTAATTAATTGCCTGTCTGTGAAGCCCATTTAGCTCCTAGAATAAAAGCTGCTGTAGAAATGCGAAGTTGGTGGTGGCAGCATAAAACAGCAGGGGCAGATGAAATCACAGCCCGCTTCTGTTTTCACACCAGGATTTCGCTGGTCATAACCCAACAAGAGACCAACGTGGGAAATGTGATACAGCAGCGCTGGCCTTTCCAAATGAAACAATTCCCAGATGCAAACACACTGCAGCTGGAGAAAAGGAGGGTTAGAAGAGGTCTAGGCCCCTCCATCTCCAATGTATCTCCAAGGGAGGTCCCTGCACACCCATTGTGTGTAAACCCACTCTGCTGATGCCTTTTCTGTGTCCACAAAACCATCTCTCTTGAAGGGCAAAACCAAGGCAGGGCTAAAAATCCCCCTCTACCCCACTCCCTCCCCCGGCATCTCAGCACAGACTAAATCAGAGCCCACGTCACCCACAGCCCAAGAGTCAGCAAATGACCTGGCCACGTGTTGCAAAGCCTGTGTGACATCTAGAGCCTAGGTACTTCTTTTTTTTTTTTTTTTTTTTTTTTTTTTAATGCTGTAAATGAGGACAGAAACGTCTCTCCATGCAGCACCATCTAAGTCCAGCATTCCTGAGAGCACCCACCTGCCCTGGCGTGCGCACGCTGGGTCCATGTTTTTCAAAACATGGTCCGTGGGAAGTACAACATCCCCAGATAGAAACACAGAACAAAAGGTGGCAGGTCCTGCCTGGGCAGATTCCTCCCAGGCAGCAGAGCACTTTGAGAAGGGATGTGGTGGCCCTGGGGCTGGTGGCTGTCCATTTCTTCACAGCTGGTGTGTGTTGGAGGTATCACACCTGCCCCCAGCCTGGGATTTGAGCCTCCTGCCGGCTTCAGCTGAGTCTGCCACAAAAGGAGGTGCAGATCCCATAGGAGGGCATCCCTGAGGATGTTTGGGGGCCCTAAAGCAAGAAGGGGCTCCCTGTTTACCACCCAGATCATGACAACATCTAGACTGTGCTGGCTCTGCTCACATCAAGCCAGTGACCTGCGCTGCTTGCTGGGTGGTGGGACCTTTCCTAGGGCTGCAAGCACCATCTGGAACCATTTCTCCTCCATCTCCATTGATACTTATGGGTCAGCCCATGCATCCACACCTGGGTGATGCTCAGGGTCACTGGAGTGCCAGTGGCAGAACAGAGCCCTGGACGTCCCAGCCAGCTCCTGTGTGTTTGTGGTCCCTCACTGCCATCGACCCCAGCTGATCCCCTTCCAAACACTCCTTTCTGCCCCCTTTCTGGACCAGCCCTCCTCTGAATCGGGGCTGGGTCTCAGTGAAGCAGCAGCTGTGTTGCCTGAGACCCCCCAAACTCATCGCTGTGGTGGATGTGGCTCTGCAGAAATCAGGAGCCGACACGCAAACCCCTCCCTGGTCACGTACTTGCTGCCGCCTGGCTGCCTGTCGGGCTCTGGAGCAATAAATCACCTCATTTTGCAGGAGAAGGGGTTTGGCAAGGGGGTGGGGGGCACGGTGGAGGTGGCCCAATCACCCAAAACCTTTGAGCAAGGAGAGGTCTGGGGTGTTGGGGACGGGACCGCGGGCTGTGGCAGGGCTGAGCTGCGGCGCTGCTGGACTGGACCCAAAATCGTCGGATCGATGAGGGTGATTGAAGCCAGCACGCACTGCGTTGGGCTATTTTTAGCTGTTTGCAGCCGGCAGAGCAGGAATTTGGGAGCCCAGGTCGGAATTTATTTGCATCTGAGAGTGCTTCCCGGAGGGAGGACCGACAAGGCAGCAGCACCTTCCCTGCCCGTTTTGGGACTGGCTCACCTTGGCGTCAGCTCCTCTTCCCTGCAAGCCGTGTCCCTCTCCTCTGCAGTGCCCCGTGGGGACGGTGCCACCACCCCAGGGCTCGGAGCTGTGAGGACATGGATGCACATGGACACACGATAGGGACAGAGCAGAGGAGAGGGGGTGGGCTTCAAGGGACAAAGGAGTTATTTGGGAAAAGCCCTGACCTTGCCTTAAATGTGCAGGGATGTGCACGGGTCTTGTCCCGGGGCAGCCTGGCTCCATTGAGCAGTGCCCGGTGTGGACCTCAGAGGTCTCAGGTTGACTCACCACAGGCTTTCCGTTGTGAAGCTCTAAGTTGGTTTTTCCTGGGCAGGCGTCTGGAGATGAAATTGTTCTTCAGAGAGAGATGTACAGCACGTTTCTCCTCCTTCATCTCCAAAGCGCTGCTGGTGCCGATGCCTGGAGGTGCTGATGGCCGTGGTGGGGTGGTGCTGGAGAAGCCAACCCAACAGCTACTCCTTGGCTGGGAGCAGTGACTTTGGCTTCACTTGAATTTACTTGTCACTCCCCTTTTTCACACCTTTTGTGTTATATCCTGTTTTACCCCCTCAGCCAGCTCACCAGCACCACCAGAGGGGTGGTAGAGATGATCCCAATGCCACCTTGAGAGTATTTAATGAAGGGAAACCATCTGACCCAGAGTGAAGCCCCTTTTCTGGACTCAGTTTCCTCTGCACGAGGGATGAGAAGGCACAGAAGTATCAGGGACGTGGATTTTCACCGTGTGGGGAGTAGCCAAGCAGGATGCTAGGTTTTACTCCGGCTTTGCTGCCCTTTCTTTTGGGTCCAAACTGGGTGTTAATGTGCTGTTTTACTGCCCTCCACAACTTCCCTGTCCCTGCAGAGTAACCAAAAGGGTCTGCCAAGCCTCCGAGTTTGCATGTGTGTGCCGATGGCTTCGCACGCCCCACCAGCATCTGCTTTTTCCCACTCAGCTCAGCTGTCGGGAAATAGCCATTTGCTGCTCACCTTTACTTGCCTCGCCATTAAGGAGCTCATTAATGTACTCCATCCCTGCTCTCTTTGGGACTAAAAGATTTCCATTTCTGTCTTTTATCAGCTTTCTCGTTGTTTATAACCTCTCCTCTCTTCACTGTGCAATGCCCTTTTCTAATGAGCTCTTCTCTCCTGGTCCATATTCTCCATTAAGCTACGTGAGTGCTGTCCCCCGTGTTGTCGTGCCCACCTCCTGGGCTCTCTTCTGGGTCTCTCATACTCTTTAGCGTTTCAAGCTGTGAGAGGAGGCGATCAAGCCCTACACACACCATCCACGCTTTCTTCCCACCTTCCTCCCAGCTCCTCAGCCCTCCCGTCTGGCTCATCCCACCGCAGCGTCCAGCCTTGCTGGCCTCCTCACACGAGCTTGCACTGGTCTGCAGGGCTGAGACGCGAAGCCTCCAAGCTTCTGCAAGATGCTTGCAGCTTGTCTCTGCTGGAGGTCTCTTAAATTCGTGTGTTTTTTTTTTTTTTTTTTTCTCTCTCTCGACATCACTTTTCCACAGCAGAGCTCTCCTTGGGCATCTCCTGCCCTGCAATCAAGAGCTGCCCAGCCCATCCGAGCGGCAGGAGGCCTCTCTGGGCACCGCCAAAGCTCATCTGTGGTCTCTCATGAGTAAAACGCTGGCACTCTCCACGCGATGCAGCTAAATTAACTAATCTCATTCCACCACATTTGTAGCCAAGACACAAAGATTTCCCTTCCCTGCGGTTGGGGCTTAAAGCCTTCTTCTCTCAGCCNGGCACTCTCCACGCGATGCAGCTAAATTAACTTAATCTCATTCCACCACATTTGTAGCCAAGACACAAAGATTTCCCTTCCCTGCGGTTGGGGCTTAAAGCCTTCTTCTCTCAGCCGTGTCCACCCTGCCCCACCGGGGAGTCGTTCTGCAGTAAGGTTTGAGGAGAGAGAGCAGGGCGGCTGTTGGGAGTCACCCTGAGGGGCTGGCAGGGCCACCAACACCCTGGCCAAGTGGCCACGGAGCACATCAGCATGGACCACCCGCCACTGTCCATCCTAAACATCCCCAGTGGGTTCCATCAGTCCAGGCTGAGAAAGAACTTGTGGTTGGGGTTTCTCCCCCCCCCGCCCCACCACCTCAGGTGTTGCCCTAAGGGGTATTTCCTCTCTGTACCAACCTGATCTCAATTATATCCTTAGATCATCCCAGCTGGGACAACGTTACCCCCCTCTCCAGAGTTCATGCACATACAGCTCTGCCAGGGAAATCCCGGGCAGGAACGTGGAAACCCCACACATGAAAAATCCTTCAAGCACTGAGAGGTGACAAGCCCCTGAGCTGCTCCACAGCCCCCTCCAACCTTGCGGAGTGGTCATGGCTCCTAGAAGAAAGCCAAATGCAGACACCAGGTCCTGGAGTAAGGTATGAACCAGGAGACTGGCACCAGAGGCTGGGGAGAGCTGGCACCCAGCATGGGCCACCCCAAACCTATTTCCATGGTGGTGCTGTGAGACACGGGCTGGTTTCTGATCTTCCACCCATCTTGTGGTTCTGTCCTGGAGATCAGATGGGACCCAGCACAGCCATCAGGAGAGTCTGGTGCTCCTTGGCACCAGAGTTGGGAACCCTTTTGGACACAGTTGGGGTGCTCTCGTGGCTGGGGGTGGGGGGCACTGGGAAGCCCCCACCCCAGTTCGGCTTTGGAGAACAGCCCACCCAGAAGAGCCTGTCTGCAGCTGTGAAGGTCTCTACCACCAATGGCTGGTCCAGAGCAGTTAGGAGAAGGGGTGGACTCACCCCCTGAGGTGTGAGGTCTGAGCCAGGCCCAACCTCCTCTGCAAAGCCACAGATGAACGTGGCTGGAGATCTCCAGGTGAGACAAGGTAGTTTGGTTGGCACTTGGGGGACAAAGCCCTCCTTTGGACTGATGAGCTCTCATCCTTCCCCAAAGAAGGGGAAACCAAACCAGCACAAGGCATGGTAGGAAGATCCCATAAAAGAGAAGACAGCTTATCCAGGGAGCTAATTTAGCTGGAAGGAAAAGGAGAGGTTGCAATATGTTCCCCTATTAAGAAAGAAAAATAAATATGCAAGAGCAAGGAGCCAGAGGTTGAAGTGCCTGTGGGGAAGCGACGCAGATGCATTTGGTTCTAAGAAGGCAAAGCAGAGCTGGGGCAGATGCTGGACCCAGAACAGAGGCCGTTTCAGCCCAGGACTGAAAGGCAGAGGTTAGGATGAGACCCAGGAACCACAGAGGTGAGGGAATTGTAAGCGGCACCACATTTAATCTGAGCAGAATGCATGAAACTGGCTAATGTAATTGGAAGGGTTATTTAAACTGAATATTCAGAGGGAGAAATAAAACATTGCCGGGAAAATAATAATACTTAGCACTTGTAATGTGCTTAGCATCTTCAAAAACTGGTCAGCCATTAACTGATTGCTCCTTTGCTAAGTCCAAAGGCTAATAAAAAGGGATGGTTCATTTAGTTATTTCACAGCTGAGCTTCTCAATAAGGCATGAGGACGAGTCGCTGCTCTCCGACATGCTGGTAAATAAACAGTTGGAATTAGGAAAACACAACAGCCTCCCAGCACTCGCTCCTTGCTTGGCTCCTTCCTTTCTCACCTCAAGCTTGTCCACACCAGACTCATGTCAGGGAGCTCATCTGGCTGAGGAGCACATCATGGATGGGTCCAGGTTTCCAACAGTTCCATAATTTAGGGTTTCCTGCCCAGGAACTGCCCCCGTGTGGGATCTACATGGGGGTGGAAGGGGTATCTACAGGGCAGGAGTGTGGGCCCCATCCATGGGTGGATTCGGGCTCAGCGAGACCCCAACAGCTCAGCCCTATCGCCTTGGCAAGCACGGAGGCTGGAAGGAACAAAGCAGCCTTCGGCACGGCAGGAAAGATGGAGGTATTTTATGTTTGTTTTACTTAAAAAGTAAACAGTTCCTTTTGTGTTTGATGAGCAAGCGGTTTCGTAAACACTGCAGAGAAAACATGACAACAGTTGCACCTCGGTGATTTCCAGCCTGTTTTCTTGGCAGTGGAAGAGCCGGGGAGCGCACGGGAGGTGCCCCCACCTAGGCTCCTCGTTGGGGGTGGCCAAGGGGCTGGGGGCTGCTCCCGGTCCAGTGCAAAGGGGAAGAGCTGGGAGGAGGAAAGGCTCATCAGGATCACAGAATCACAAAATGGTCCGAGTCGGAAGGGACCTTAAAGATCATCCAGTTCCAACCCCCCTGCCCTGGGCAGGGACACCTCCCACCACACCAGGTTGCTCCAAGCCCCATCCAGCCTGGCCTTGAACCCCTCCAGGGATGGAGCAGCCACAGCTTCTCTGGGCAACCTGGGCCAGGGTCTCACCACCCTCACAGCAAAGAAGTTCCTCCTGAGGTCTCATCTAAATCCATTGCTGCTGGTGGGAACCAACACAGAATTCACTTATGCCTAATCCAAAACAACCATCATGAGGTTACGGTGCTTAGCAAATTTGCTGCCAGGGTGTTCTCTGCATGCCCCCCCCCCTGCCACTATTTCTCCTTTGCCACCCACTTCATGATGGTTTTTTTAGCCTTATCAGCACAGATACCCACTAAAACACTGTCCTCATCACTTCAAAGAAAGGGAACTTCACAGATGCTCAGCTGCCCCCATGGAGGTGCCCCATTTTTGGTGCAGCGATGCTCCAGACCCTGCTTTGCCAGGAGATGGGTCTCCCAGAGACCCTGCTCCAGGTGTCCCAGCCCTGTGCTGGAGGGATGTTTCCAAGGGGCTACACAACTGGGTTGCACCAGCCATTCCCAGACCATCCAAGGTCTCCTGCTCACCCATGAGCTGCTGGGGAGAGGGTAATGGTTCATCTATGACCTGCACAGCCCCAGCAGCAGAAGATGCTGTGGAGCTATCTCCTCACCTCACTGTTGGGTGATCCAAGAGAGTTCCTGCTGCTTAACAGAAGAGATGCTCAAGTTTTCAGCTCTGAAAGCATTTGCTGGGTGAAAATAAAGCCCCCTGCCTCCCCGAGCAGACCAGAGTCCAGGGTTGAACTCAGCTTTTCTGGGACACATCCAGCAGCAGCAGTGCCATCATCAAAAGCCTTTGGTGGAGACAGGGGTTGAGGGATCTTACATTCCCACAACTTCTTGCCCCAGGTGCTGGCCTCCTGCTCTCTCAGCCGTGCTCTTGGGCTTTGTGTTTGTTCTTTTCCTCTTTCTTCAGGTTTTCTTCTTTTTAAGTGAAATGCTCCCCATCTCTGCTGCTATGGACCCTGTCAGGATGGGTCAGGTGAGAGCAGGAGGAGGTGAACAGGGACTCCTTAAACCCGTGCTACCAACCAAGCATCTCTTCCCTGAGGCAGCTTTTCCTGGGGTGAGGTGTATGGGTCAGGACCTCGATGATTTACCCGGGCAGGACGTGTCCTCCTCGTCGTCTGGAGAACCCGGGGAAGATGTCGAGGGCAGAGGTGGTGGCAGCAGCCTCGCCAGGTCGCTGACACACGTTTCTGGCCGCAGGAACTTGGGGAACACGACGTGCTCGGGATGCCAAGCTAACTTCTGCTGGATATTCTGAGGATACACGGAGCGTGCAAGAGGCTGCCGAATTTCCCCGGCCCGTTTTTTGGCATAACGAAGCCCGATGGGTGTGTATAAACAAAGCAAGCATCTCTCTCGCTGGACCTCATGCATCATTTATAGCCAGCTTTTCCATGGCACAAGAAACATTTACATATGCCAGCATTAATTCCGAACGCCACTTCAAAGCCATCTCTGTCTAATGAACCCCGTGCGCTGTGCACAGCAAATTCCACCCGAAAAATAATTAGCAACACACGCCACCAAAGCATTACAAGGGGAACGCAGCACACCACCTGCTGAAGCAAAATGAATGCCTGATTTATTTTTTTTTTCCCACTTTTTAGCAACATTCAGGAGCTGACTCAAAGCTGTGCTCTCTTCTCAGCTTTGTTGGGCCCCGGGAAGCATCACGTTCCTGCACTGCTTTCCAGGCTGGGGGCATGACTGATCTGGGGGGGGTTTATAAGCTTTTGTTAGATGACAATTGCACAAAGCTGTGTGAGACTGCTGATTTCTCCAAGTTAGTGGCACCAGCTGGGATTTAGGGTGCAGGCAGCATCTTCCCCTGAAGTTGCCTGAGTGCCAGGCTTTTAGGATGCTGTCACCTCCTGAGCAGAGCCTGAGAATGACAACTGATGGACCAGACACACCAAATCTTACCCTGGCCTGAGGTTCCCATGGAGCCTTCAACCCCTGACCAGCATCAGCCTCACTGAGAAAAAGAGAAATTGGAGATGAGATTGGGAGAGGAAGATTTTGGTGGCCCTACCAGCCATGGGTGTTCCCACCCTGCGCTGGCCATGGACATCCTGGCTATAAGCAGCCCAGGGAACCAAAACTACTTACTGAAACTGTATCTTAAACCCGTGTTAGAGCTGTGGAGCTCAGCTCACACCTGGAGGAGCAGCAGGTTTCGCTCAAGACCTGATACGGTGGCCTTGCTGTGGGAGACCCCAGGTCAGGAACCACCACGGTGCAGTGACAGAGGCTGAATCGAGGGGTGGCTGTGGCACAGGGAGGGCAATGCTGGGGTCCTGGATCCCCCCGCCCCCGGTCCTGTGCTCCTCGAGGGGAAGGAAGATGCTCCGCAGGGCACTGCTCTCACGCCATGCTGCGCTGCCCGTGTGTCTCTCCAGCATCAAGCCACGGCATTCAAACTGTCAGTCTCTGCCTTCCTAGGATGCAAAGGGTTAAACTGTTCTTCCTATGCAAATTAGGCTTAATTAATCCTTTTCATCAGTTGCAAATATACCTTCTGAACCCTATTAAAAACATGAATATGCAAATTCAGACCTTTTTTAATACTCATTTTCAAGGACTTGGAGTCAGGCTTGATTATTCGATTCCCGTTAACAGCCTGTAAAACCTGGTGCAAAATTTAATTTCCATTTTAAGTTACCAAAAAAAAAATATGAATCTGTTGGTAATTAAGCTAATTACAGTGTTACACTAAAGAGGAGACAAACAAGGAGGACAAGATCATTCATTACATTTAACACCGGTACCAGGACCTGGGGACTATGCAAGGCCAGAGTTACCCGTGAAGCCAGGAAAGAGCAGTGATGGAAACGAGGTGCACTTGGGGAGGTTGTGGCTTTTGGGGGGCCTGGTGCCTTCCTCACCTTGGAAACTTCTCTGCTTCAGCCCTATGAGCCACCCTCCTCCTCCTCCCGAGAAGTGAGGAGGAGGGATAGCCAGGCTGGATGGTGTCGCAGGCATCGTGGGGTCACTGCACAGGGCAAGGAATGAACTTGGGGTTGGGGTTTTGGGGCCACCTGTAGGACCATCCCATCTGCCAGCGTGACTGGGGCTGTGCATCCCGTGCAGGTGGGATTTCCATCCTCCAAGAGCACATTTACAATATTAAAAATCCCTGTGTGGGGTGCAGAGGGGTGTTTGGCAGAAGCAGCAGCACATGGGAAGAGACAGGTCCTGCAGATGGGGGCTGCATGAAGGACCTCTGATCGATCCCCTTCTAACCAGAGAAGAGCAGTGACCTCCTAAAAGCTGGCAGTTCCCTTTGCAGAAGCAGAGCCTTCAGGCAAGACCCACAACAAGGGTTATCCACAACCCACCGCTCCACTGGGGGGACAGAGGTACAGGCTGTGACTCCCTCCCTCTAGCTCATGACCATGGCCAGCAGATGCTAGGAGATGGCAACCAAACCAACCCAGCCTACAGAGAGTGCCACCACCCAAACCTCCCTCAGGGTCACCCATCAGGGCTGGGCAGCCAGTGCTGGTGACTCCCAACTTGCCCACGAACCTTCCTGTGCCTCCCAGCTCTGCCTGCGTGTAATTAAATAAGAAGTGCTGCTATAGACTGTTAATTATGGTTTACCACCACAGTGATCCCTTAAAATCAGTCATTAGCATGCCTAGGATCCGTTCCACACTTGGTGTTTCCTAATGAGTTAGCAAAGTTAACGAGTGATTTGTCAGAGCTGTAATCCTCACCTCAGGGCTGGCGGCTCAGGAGTGGCCACACGCCACGGTAGGTTCCTGCTGTCCCCAAGCAGGGTGAGCAATGCCCCCAACCTGGCTGGAAGCACACGGGTGACACTCTGCCTTAACGAGGCAGGAGACTCCAGCATTGACATGAAGCCTGAGTGATACCTACAGACTCTTAGCCAAAGACACCCGTCATCAGCTGGATGGATCCACCCAAGCGACTGGTGCAATCTGGGGGGGCTTTTCTTAGAATCATCGAAGCATGGATCAGGTCGGAAGGGACCTTAAAGACCATCCAGTTCCAACCCCCCTGCCCTGGGCAGGGACACCTCCCACCACACCAGGTTGCTCCAAGCCCCCTCCAACCTGGCCTTGAACCCCTCCAGGGATGGAGCAGCCACTTCTCTGGGCAACCTGGGCCAGGGTCTCACAGCAAAGAATTTCTTCCTTACATCTTGTCTCCTTTCTTTCAGTTTAAAACCATTCCCCCTCATCCTGTGGCTCCACTCCTTGGTGAAGAGTCTCTCCCCATCTCTCCTACAGCCCCCCTTTGGGTACTTTTCTTGCTCCTCCTCGACTCTGCACAACTGCTGGGATGAGCAGCTCCGTTCCCTGTGGGTTTGGTTCGTTTCCTGCCATCGCCTCCTCTCTGAGGTTGCTCCTCTTCCTCCCAGGAGTGGCAGGGAGAGGAGCTGTCACTTCAGAGCATGCCACTCAGGGGTGGCTCTGCCACGTAACGGCGGGATGGGAGCAGGAGCCGATCACGTACATCCCCAGGGGCTGGAGCGTGACTCCCAAAACAAGCGTTGGAAAGACACGTGTGTGCAGAGGAGCCGGGGGAGCCACAGCGGGGAGAAGGGGTGACAGAGGGACAGTGAGAGGCCCACAAAGATGATCAGTGAGCTGGAGCCCCTCTCCTGTGAAGACAGGCTGAGGTAGTTGGGGGTGTTCAGCCTGGAGAAAAGAAGGCTCCAGGGAGACATTCAAGCCCCTTCCAGTCTCTAAAGGGACTGTAGGAAAGCTGGGGAGGGACTCTTCACCAGGGAGGGGAGCCACACGACAACAGGGAACAGGTTTAAACTGAAAGTGAGGAGATTTAGATGAGATCTCAGGAAGAACTTCTTTGCTGTAAGGGTGGTGAGAGCCTGGCCCAGGTTGCCCAGAGAAGCTGTGGCTGCCCCATCCCTGGAGGGGTTCAAGGCCAGGCTGGATGGGGCTTGGAGCAACCTGGGGTGGTGGGAGGTGTCTCTGCCTGGGGCAAGGGGTGGAACAAGATGGTCTTTAAGGTCCCTTCCAACTCTAATCCTTCTATGATTTGCCATTACCTCATTTAATGTAAGGCTTGTGTCCCTCATGCACATGGTTAATGGGGAGTGGGAGGCACCTTCAAAGTGAAGGACCTCAGTCAGGTTCATGGTCTTAATTTCTCTTTGTGGAAACTGTTATGGAGACAGCCTGGCAGAGGAACCAGCCACCATCACCAGCAAAGCACAGTACCTGCAGTCGTACAGCACAAACCCTATTAAGGAGATGCTCATGGAGAGAGAAAATGTTCATCTGCCAAACCCTAGAGCCTTCCACCTGCCTGGAGAACATTTTCCATTACTCTGACACCTGCAATTTCCCACCACCAGACAAAAGGAGTGTGATGACAGAGGATGACAAGGGACATGTTCTCACCCTCCAGCCAAGCCCTGTGCCTTGAACTTCCCTCTGCAAGTGCATCCTCCTGCCCTGCGACCTCTCTGGGGCATCCTGTCCACTGTATCGTATTTGGTGGGGAGTCAGGGATGCAGAATTACCCTTTCAGTCCCTACAGGCAATCAACTTGCTCCCCGAACCATGAGATATGATTGCCCTTATTATTTTAGCTTGCGTAGCAGCGAGTCTTGTTAATGGTCATAAAATTATCTAGTCCTTATTTAAATCCAACAACCGTCTGTGTTTCAATGACCTCCTGATGGTCTCTGGCTTTGTTCCAGGTTGAAGAGGCATCAGAGGGACCAGGGAGGAAAAAGAGGCAGTGGGAGGATTAAAGAAAAACAACCGAAAACACAACAAGCAACAGCCAACAAAGAGAATTCAAAGTAAAACAGGGAATATTAAAGAGAGCTCAATCAGTCAGCCCGAGTTAAAAAAAAAACCCCACAACCTGTCATGAAGAGAAGGAAGTAGCATCAGGTAAAATTAGCAACACTAAAAAACTCATCAGAACTGGAGCCCGGGCTGGGAGACAGCAGAGGGAAGCCGAAGGGGCCGGGAGGTGCTTGGTCTCATGTTGGGAAAGCAGGAGAGAGAAGCCACACAACCTGAAGGAACGTGCTTTGGTGGAAGAACATGGTTTGGGTGGAGAGCGAAGACCTGGGCTGCTCCCAGGCCCTCCAGGCTCCTTGGTGCTCCCTAACTTACACAGCAGCTTTCTTTGAAGTGTGTTTTCCTTCTGTTTTGTTCCTGGTATTTGCTTTGAGGGAAAATGAGCACACAAGGAAGGCTGGAGACCAGCCACGGTGGGTGGAAGGAGCAGAGGCTTCTGCTGGGATCTGCAATGGTCCCTTACAGGTGGCTTTGGTCAGTGATTTCTACATAGCACATTTCTGAAGCAACACTCTCCTCTTTCCTTTGGATGCCAGACTGCTCCACTGTCCGTTCCAATAACATCTACGAGGACCCGGAGTTACAAACAAAAACTGTGCCATGATCATCCCCCCCAAAGAGAAACAAGACACTTGAAAAAACCCCAAGCAGCAGGGACCTGTTCCAACGTAACCGAGCTCCAACCACCGATTCCCATCAATTGCGCAGCAAACCTGAGTCATGAGATTAAAAGTAGCATCAGCAGATTTCCTATTAGCTAGGGTTCCTTTTTCAGAACAGATCATACATTCCTACCCTATTTTTCTAGACACTCGTGTCAATGCGATACCATCAGATGCCGTTCAGTCGCTCCCCTTAGCCTGAAAAAAAGCTCTTCTGTTGGGAAGGACGGGATTTTAATATTTAAAAGAGGCTTCGTGAAAAAAGCCCTGCTGATTTTTTATTTATTTATCGGTTTAATAGCCCTCCCCTGAAAAGTGTGGGCGCGTTTTGTAGCTTTTAAATATCATGCAACTTTTAGCAGGGCAGCTATTAAACCCGGGTCTGCTGTCACAGCAGGCAGCGCCGACGCGATTCACACCAGCGCCCAGAGCCCGTCCCGTCCTCCCTGGCTGCTCCTCCTCGAGCACACGCCGTCGTTAGCTACGGTCACCCGGCCCCCAACACCGTCATCGTTTTCTCAGCACCTTCCAACAGCTAAAAGCTGTAACAGAAGCCACCCTGCCCCTGGCCGCGTCATCTCCCGCGCCAACAGCACCAGGCATTACCTTGGTGATGTCCTGGGAAGGCTCTGCCTCTGTCCCCCGAGGCTCGATGTGACACGAACGCCCCGCAACACAATTCACACCATCCTCGGCTGTCTCACAGCCTACGCATGGGGTCAGGAAATGGGAAGGGGGTGGTGCTGCTCCGTGTTTCTTCAGCGCAATGGACAGAGTGGAGGGGGGCGATGGAGAACCGACCGTCTTGTGTCTGTGTCTGACCCCTGCTGATGGTGAGCCCCTGCAGGGCTGCATTTGGGGTCAAATCATAGAATCACAGAATGGTTTGGGTTGGAAGGGACCTTAAAGATTATCCAGTTCCAACCCCCCTGCCCTGGGCAGGGACACCTCCCACCACACCAGGTTGCTCCAAGCCCCCTCCAGCCTGGCCTTGAACCCCTCCAGGGATGGGGCAGCCACAGCTTCTCTGGGCAACCTCTTCCAGTGCCTCACCACCCTCACAGCAAAGAAGCTCTTCCCAAGATCTCATCTCAATCTCCCCTTTCAGTTTAAAACCTTTACACCTCATCCTATGGCTCCTCTCCCTGCTTAAGAGTCCCTTCCCAGCTTTCCTGTAGCCCCTTTAGGGACTGGAACAGGCTCAAAGGTCTCACCAACGCCTTCTCTTCTCCAGGCTGAACACCTCCAACCTTCTCAGCCTGTCCTCACAGGAGAGGTGTCCATACCCCAATCCTCTCTGAACCCCCTAGATCCAGCAGCAGTGGCAGGAGGTATCTGGGGGTGCTCATCCCCCTCCATCACAGGTCTCCTGCCCAGACAGCGGCCACATTGGCCACCTCAGAAGAGGCTCTCTGCCTCTTCTCCTTCCCTTGCTGATAGTTTTACATGGAGATGATCCATACCTGACATCAAAGAGTCCCAAGTTTCTCATGGATCATCCCCAAAAGGTGTCTCTAGTCCTTTCTCAGACATCATATGCTTCCAGCACAACTCTCAAGCTCTCACAAATGACACGCAAGGATGCCACAAGAGACAGGAGACACAAAGCCGGAGCAAAAGGCTACAAGTTCGGAGGTGTGACCTTATGAGAGGCATGAACTTTGCAATACCTGCCTTAGCCAAGAGCTCTGCTGCTTTCGAGGACCATGTGGCAGCACTTGGCAGCACTTTGCCCCTGCCTGGCATTTATAGCTGCATGCAGATGGAAAGGGTTGATCAGTAGAGGAGGGGTTTGAGTGAAGGGAAGCTTCAGGCAACACTGCAAAGAAGAAGACAGGGCTCCGACGCACACAGTGCCCCAGCCGTGCATTTGTGAATCACATTTTACAGCTTACAGCACATAAACCCCAGCGAGCGCGCTCAGGGACTCAGCGAGCACAAGAACACTTGTTAACGCTCCTGTCTCTCCCCTCCGACCAACTGCAAATTTATTACTGATCTCCCAAGATTTTGCCAACAGGATTTTCCACCAAAGAGGATGGAGCTTTGCAAGGAACAAGCCGAAGCCAGACGGGACTCATGTCCCCACCGCCTGGGGTAGCTTAAATCTGTCTACCACTGGTGGCAATCAGTCTACCATCTCAGTTTGCGCTGCCCTGGGGGGCTGCCCCAATGGAGGGGGGATGTGGGAGGTGGTAAACACGGTGGCAGGGCCCCAAGATGGGCTGGAAAGCCCATGGAGCTTCGTGTGGAAGGTGCAATCACTGCGAAATTCAGCATTGCAGTTACTCCGCGCAGCTCTGTCATGGCTAAGAGGAGCAGTATAATGATGGTGGGCGAGATTGGAGACGTTTGGCGCTTCATCCTGAATTTGCTGTTGGAGCTAACACTGGGAAGCTCCCCTTCCCCATGCCCAGCCACCAACCTGTGTCCCATAGGTGGCTCAGGTGGTTTTGCAGTGGTCATGCTTCCATATGAACGCTCCCAGGCCTCCATCAGTGACCCTTAGGACTTCCAAAATCCCTGGCTTTGCCTGGTTCCTGAGTCTGCTCACTCTGCAACAGCATCACGCCACGAGCGGGGCAGGGATGCTCTGACCAAATCAGGACAGCTACCCCAGCAGCTTCCCAAGCCACGANCAAGCCACGAGCAAATCCAGCTACTGCATCATGCTGCCACATCAGGCCAAGCACCATCCTCACCGCACACCTCTCCCAGTCATGCTGCCGTATTAAACTTAGTTGAACAAATCAGTCCTGCTGGAGAACGGGGTGCGGAGCAGTAAGCCATCTGTCTCTCCTCCCCACCGAAGGCATCTCAGAAGACTACAGTGTTTTCTCCCCCAACTTATTATCCTTTTACTCTTGGGAGGCAACTTTCCATTGGGCAGCAGCATGTTTTCCCTTGTCACCCTCCAGCATCGCTTCTCGCCTCACCCGTGTTTTGCTAAGATAGAGGGTTTATTGTAAACTTATTAATTACTTCATTTCTCCTGCGAGGAGCCAGGAGAAAAACGTTCAGAGGCAGCCAGGATCTGCTATTGTGTTGGCGGAGGAGGCGAATGTGGCTGACGTCACGATTCATTTTCCCCATGACTGAGGAAGGCGACTCTCGGTGCCACGTTGCGCATACGAATCAGGCAGCGTTCCCCCTGGCACAACTCGCCAGGCAATTCATCTTCCACCAGGGCTTCTTCAAGCAGAAGAGAAAACGCCCAAGTTTCACTCTTGCGCTTCCCTGCAAACCCTGTGGAGGAGGATGGCGGGGGTGGGTTGGGGAGATNGGAGATGGGGGCTGCGGCCTCCCCAGAAGACATGTTGGTCCCTCCACGTCTGATCGGTTGGGTCTACAGCAGTTATTTTCCGTGCCTGTAGACACGTTGGTAGGTCCCAGGGTGACTCCAGCAGGCACAGCCAGCCCTGCAGCCACCGTGAGCATCTACGGGAACTTTCTAGCCTGCTTGCTGCTACCTTCTCTCCAAGCTTAGGAGGGATGTTCCTGCTGAAATCAAGAGGAAACCAATATACACACAAGTTCGTACCAAACTCATCTGGTTTACAGCATGAATGAGACTTGCCTGGAAAAAAAACGGAGATAATGATGTCCTCCCTTCTGAACGCAGTACCAGGATCAGACCGATGGTGGACAATTCATTATCCTGCTTGACGCGGGAGAGCAGCGAGGGAGCCCGGCGTGCAGCCCAAATAAAGGAGTCACACACCCAGTTTGGGAAGTTATACTTTATTCTTACGATAGAAGAGCTATACCCACTGTAACGCAAAACGTCGGGCTTTGGGGGGGTGCCCCATCCCCTGAGAGGGGAGACCCCCAGCAAGGTGAGCAGGTACCCACAGCCCGGTGGGCAGGTGAAAGCACACCCCGAAGATCTCCCTCCCACCTCCTTCCATCCTGGGATAATCAGAGAGCCCAAGAGCCTCAGTGAGGAACCAAAAGCTCATCAGTGACATCTGAGCACACCACACAACACAGGGGTGTCACAGGGTTTTCAAAGGGCCCTTTATGCTTCTGCTTGTCTGCTGAGTGATGGCAGACTCAGGTGACTGGGGACTTTGAAAATAATTTCAACCCTGTTGAGTGATGAGCTGTTTGCAAGAGCAGGAGGTACCCACAAAGAACCTCCTACTCATGACTGGTCCTGTCCCTGTCCCTGGGGACCAAGCCCTTGGCTCCCATCAGGAGAGGACAACCAGTGGGCAGGAGGCACCACCCTCCTGCAAGGCTCGTCTCGCTGCTGGGACCCAGGTTTGGGGGATCTTTTTGGGAAAAGCTGCGAATGGTGATGCAGTGTCCCCTCACACCGACAGTTCCCAGGGAGATGCTGGGACAGTCTGGGCCGTGGTGAACACATTTCCCAGTTCAAAGGCAGGGATTGGGTCTCGGGGGTGAGCCCTCCCACAGGAGAGAAATGATGATTTTCAGAGAAACCAGGGAATCAGCATGAAAGAAGGGGGGTAAAAAGGGTTCCCAGAACAGAAGCAACCCAATGCCTCAAATTAAGGGTGGGAGGGGAAAATTTGTCCTCACTACCTCAAGTGTCCTGACTTAGGAAGGCTCCAGGGCTGGCTGGTGGCTGGCGGTGGGACACTAAGCAATGGTCTGGCGGCTGAAGAGGTCGAGGGTGAGGGCGCTGAGGAAGGCCGGGATGCTGTCCTGGCGCAGCAGGTGGAGCTCGATGAGCTCCCGGATGGTTCGCGAGAACTCGGTTTCCAGAAGCTGCATTTTTCCACCAGAGGAGCTGGAGGCCTGAGGGAAAAAGAAGAACAAGCTCATTAACACAACAGGGGTTTAATTCCCCTCCTGACACCCAGGGCGCAGAACCGGGGTGCCCACGTTGGGGTCACCATCACTGTCGCCATCACCACTCGGGTCCTGGGTGACATGAGCTAGGTTCAAGGGCTTTCTCTCCATGAAAAACACCTGTCCCTGAAGTCATTCCCCTTCTGTAGGAGGAGGCAGAGCTGTTCCTAATTAACACGGCTCCTTCTCAAGGAGCTGCTGATCCACCCCGCATCCCTAAAGTGTTGCTGGATGTTTAAATCAGCCCGGCAGCGCACAGCTGAGGGCTCCAGAGGAATTATTCCAGAGATGCTCTCATGAAAATAAGGAAACTCAACATGTGGGAAGACATTACAAATCTCCTGTAACATATAAAACAAGCAAAAAAACCCCACACCACCACCCCCCCCCAAAAAGCTAAATGCAAGAGAAATAAAGAATGCTTGAAGCCTCCCCTGCCCCTGGAGGCACAAAAGCTGCTTGTTTATTAATAAACAGCAAAAACATCACAGCGCAAATGCTAATTTTCTTTCCCCTGCCATTTTCCTCTTCAAAATGCTCCCGTTCCTAATTGCTCTGCAGCTCTGGTCCCCCTCGGAGCCGAGGCGGAGCAGCGCGGGCGGTGCTGGGCAAAGCTGGCATCCCCCTGGGGTGCGCAGGAACGGGGCAGACCCCCCCCAGCCCCATCAAAGGATGCCCAGAGCCAGAGCGGAGGATTGCCACAGGAAGGGAAAATGTGGCTTTACCTGGTAAAAAAGAAGGGGAGTGATTACCAGTGGGAGCCCCAGGGAACCTGCTTGTTTCTGATTTCATGTTTTCGGGAGCCGGGACACATTTGATGATGCTCTTTTCATGTATGTGTCACTTTGGATTGTGAGGAGCGCGAGGTACCGAGGATGCCGCCGTCACCCCTGAGCCAGGCAGGGAATCTAAACAAGGTTTCCACGCGGAAAAGTAAATTATCTTTTGTTTAAATCTCCTCCACTTGGGCTGGGTTGTTTTCCAGCCACTCCAAGGGCCGCTCAAGGCTTTAATCCGCAGCTTACTGGAGCTACCCGCCTCGCTTTCCGCACATCCCATGTACCACTGCCTCCGCTCAGAGAGGCTGAGGAAGAAGAGGGCAGTGAGGGCAGATGAAGAAGCCCAGCTGGAGGCGCAGGGAGGGATGTTCATCCGAAATCCAGGCAGAGCCAGAGGCAAGGGGATGGGAAAGCCCTGAGTACAGGGGATGGGAAAGCGGCGCAGGGTCTGGTTTTGCAAATCCCACCCTGACTCGGCTGATGGTTTGGAGGAAGGTCCCAGTATTACGAAGGCATCGCTTGTGTCTCCAAACTCAGGGCTGGATTGGATTCGTCTAAAATGGGAATTCAAGCTCTGTATGAAATACTCACTGCCTCCTTCGCAGATTTAAAACACTCTTTGGGCACAGAATTAATTTTCTAAGAATTTACAAGTAAATCCATTAACTGGTTTACTAGTTTAGTTAATTAAAGCAAGTTCCTTAAGAAATTTAGCACCCAGTGCCAGACCATTTGCTTGTGTTTTATGATCTCGGAAATGGAGTAACATAAATGTTTTAAATTTCCCCTCTCCTTTGAGCTCCCTGGTGTTGCAGGTGAAGGCTGCATTTGAATAATTTCTTTTTTATGAGATTAATAGTAATTTTTCTCTCTCTGCTGTTCTTCATAACCGATGTTTCCTCCTTCAGCAGAGGCAGAATTCCAAGTGTCCAGAGAAAGTTACGTGAACAAACGTGTGCTTTTGGAAAGCCTGTTATTTGACGGGGAGTTCAGTGGGACTGGGGTTTCTTTCGGCTGCTGGATGGTTAAGGGAGGCACCGGCCTCCCCTCTGTGGCCTCCATCTCCCCAGGAATTCCACAAAAACTCAAAAACTCAAAAAGCTTCCGAACCCCGGACATCTCACCCAGGTTTCTTATGATCTCTGCTGGAACAGGAACAAGGCAAGAAGGCAGCCACTTGGAAAAAGAGGAATTCTGCCTCTGCCGGGAGTTGTTTACATGCTAACTTGGAGAATGGATGCACTTGCTGCTCATTTCACTCAGTTTCGTGCTGTTTTAAAAAAAAACGTAGTTACTATTTTTCCTTGGGAGTGTTTTAAAATTGCCATCATTGTTACCTTTCTTATTATTTGTTTTTATTGCTTTTTTTTTTTTTTTTCCTCTTCACCCACCTGTTAATAATGCCGTGTAGCCTGGGATATACAGCTAGATTTGTTGCTTTGAGTTCAGCAGCAGGAGCACCTTTGCGGCATGTGCTTTACAAATAAAGTGATTATATGAAATCATAGCAATATGTTCCCTTTAATTCACAGGATTTCTTTCCAAACGCTGATCTGCACCTTGCCTGTGGGTCGAGGGGGAAGCGCCAGGGTGGGCAGGAGAGAGCAGGGGACCAGGCCAAGGATGCGGGAGCACCGAGGGGGTGGGACACTGGAGGGGATGCTCTGCTGAAGGAAGGCTGCGGGTTCTGGTTGTTTCATGGAATTTTGGATCGGTGCAGAGCACACCTAGGACTCTAGCTCTAAAAAACAGATTTATAGAATCTTAGAATGGTTCAGGTTGGAAGGGACCTTAAAGATCATCCAGTTCCAACCCGCCTGCCCTGGGCAGGGACACCTCCCACCACACCAGGTTGCTCCAAGCCCCATCCAGCCTGGCCTTGAACCCCTCCAGGGATGGGGCAGCCACAGCTTCTCTGGGCAACCTGGGCCTGGGTCTCACCACCCTCACAGCAAAGAAGTTCTTCCTAATATTTATGAAAGACGCAAAGCTGAAATTTCCAGGGGTTCAAAGCTGTAAGGGCACAAGAGTCCTCCTCTTCCCAGTTCGTAGCTTGGATTCTCTCCACCCGTTTTTAATCTATTTTTTAAATTAACAAAAGAAGTCTCAACCCTCAAAGAAAAACTCCTGGATACATCCCCTGCTAACAAAACTTGCAGGTGACAGCACGTACCAGCTGTTCGCCTGACACATCCATGTAACCCAACTCCTTTAACCCCTGTGGTGCATCCCTGGAAACTCAAAGTTTAGACAAAGCCAAAAGCCACCTAAACCCATCCAGGCAGAAAACGCGCAGCTGAGGAACCTGAACCACCACCACTGATCCACAAGGACAATACATGAGTGGGAATGGGGCAAAAGAGACCAGAGCACATTTAAACCCAGCCATACCTGCTCCGTGCCCAACACTATTGGCACATCCTCCTGGGAGCTACATCACTACAGTGTCTTGTTGCTTTGAAAGTGTGGAAAAAAAAAACAAACATCAAGATTTAGAGTCAAGCTGAATAGACAGGCTTGAAGGAAAAGTTGAGCTTGTGAGTGCCCACAGTCAATGCACAGTGAAGTCAACGCAAGAGAAGATGCTGGGCACCACCCTCACGCTCCACTCCCCCTTCTCCCCAGGGCTGAGCACAGCGCTTGACTCCACACACAGATATTCCCCCCGAGCCCCCAGATTCCATCCGCACGGAGCAGCCCGGGACGCTGACGCAAAGCATTATGAGAATATCATCTCCACAGGTGCTCTTTGCAGGGCCCTATATTGGTTTCTTCTAATTCATGGGAAAAAGTCTGCCTGGCTCACTAAACAACCGAGACTCAGCTCTAGGTTATGTTTTATTCAGATCTCAAATACTTGCAAAAGGAAAGACTCCAGCTTTCGCTAAGCTCCGTTGCCAGTTCAGTCTGATTTAAGGCCTATCGGGACCTCTTCTAGGAAAGCAATGGAAATCAATCTCTGCCCCACGTTACGGCCCGCTCGGGTCTGCTGGTGGGGGGGTGCGACTCCTGCCGTGGGTTTGGAGGGTGGCACCCTGTTTTTTCCCCTCCTGGCAGGCTGTGCTACCCCACAGAGCAATCACGTCGGTGGGCAGACTTCGTTAGACTGTGACAAACAAGACGACAGGGCTATTTACCACACGGAGATGTAAAGTTGCAGTAGCTGCTCCTGGATCTGCTCAGAGAAAGGAGCCCTTAGTACAACTGTTTTCCCATGAGAATCAAGATCAGCTGCCGCCTGCCAGAAGGAAACATCATAAATCTTCCTCTTAACCCGGGAAAGTGGTAAATTATTCAAGCTTTAGAGTTTAGATATTCATATAAAAGTCTCCCAAATAACCACCAGGGCGGTAGAGAAGCGAGTTCTCCTCTCCAACAGGGACCACCTGAGTGAGGAGCAGCCGATGCAGAGGATGTGGAGGAGCAATGAGCACTCCCAAAGGTCCCTACTGGACCTGTGGCTGGCCAGACCGGGCTGGTAATGCCACAACGGATGACCTTCAGTCATTTAGAAGGTAACATACAGCTCAGAAGTGCACTCTGAACTAGCCACACCAACCTTTTTGTTTCTTGTATGCCCTTTTCCTTTTCTCTCTGACATATTTTGGTAGGTAAAAACGATGGATTCCTTAATCTGGCTCTAAAAGTGCCATCGGCTCTAAACTGGCATGCAGCTCTTCATGCAAAGGATGCCTCTTGAAAAATACTTGTTAAGCATAAAACCCAATGTCCTGTAGGCCTTGAGATTGTGGAAGAAGATAAAAGAGAGGGTGCTTGCATACCCCAAAGAGAAAGGTGATATGATGAGGTCTCATGAGAAAAGATGAGGTAGGAATGCAGAAAGAGGGAGAGGAGGGTTTCAGCATTCACTAGAACCTGATAATCTCATCTAGGCTCCCTTTCCCATCAACGGTTGGTCTAGATGATCTTTCAAGATCCTTTTCAGCCTGGGCTGTTCTATGATTCTATGATTTCTGTTTAAAATGGGGATATTCTACTTCTGATTTCCACACCCAGAAAGCTCAATTCTCCTTTGGGGATGCCATCCACTCAGGACATGCATTCCTGCACCTTCTAACACCCCTCCATGTGGCGGAGGTGGAGTTTCCAAATGGTTTGTGGCAAGCTGACAACAGTGACGGAGCTTTGTGCCAGGCACAGCAGGCAAGAGCGCTGTGTCTCGGCTCAGGAACCCCGATTCAAACACCTCAGCGTGAGGAAGGTTGAAGCCTGAGACTTTGGCAGGGCTGCCAGAGTGGCTTTCCACCCCTTGGCACAGTCACAAGCCTTCGCTTTGCAGATGCCGCTCTACGGTAGACGGTGCTTTTCAAGGCTAAGATGTATTAGGGGTCAAAACGAGCAAGTGAATCATTGCCCAGTGACATTTACCCAGAGAATGTATCGTGGAGGCTCCATCTCATCTGCTATGATCATTCCATAAATCACTGTCCCTGTTACGTCCCTACACACAACTGCTCTGAATACACATGGCCCCGTGTGTGCCGAGAGAAGGGGCAACAGCTTCACCAGGTGGACTCCACTCAGAGCTTCTCCCCGCTCCCTTCAGGTCCAAACGCCTACGGTGACACGGACCATGCCGTGGCCATGCTCTCCTCTCCCCACCCCAGTTCCTACTGCCGTTTCCCTTGTCCTTGTGGTGCTCCCCACCCCACCTCAAAGCCTCCTCTGATGTGGGTTCCACACGTCTTCCCACCAGATCGACCCCTTTGGCAATTTGCCTTCATCGTTCAAATCCCTCAGACCTCTTCTTCCCCAACACCTTCCCCCGTCAGCAGAAGCCCCCAGGGTCAGCTGCGCTGTCTGATGACCTCCCAAAACCAGTGCTCCCACCCTCTGCCACCAAGGTCCTTGGGAACACCGGTGGCCCTGGTGGCCCCTCGCCTCCCTCTGACGCTTTCCCCGTGGCACCCACTGCCTACCTCAGCACCCATTAATCCACATAAACCCTGTCACAGCCCAACAAACCTCTTTGAAAATATCTTTTAAGAAGCCGCTCTGACCTTTAAACGAGAAAATCCTTTTGTTTCTGCCTCTTGCTTTGGATGCCGAGATTTTTCTAAATGTCAAAGGCCGCCTTCTCCACGTGCGGCACCTTCAGAGCTGAGACATCACCACTGTCACCAGTGGGTCACCCCCGCCAGGCACACACACGGGGCACCCCAGCAGGCACGGAGCCAGCCAAAAAACTGGGCTGCCCTGCAAATCCCCCGGGAAAACGTGTGCGTGCACATGCGGAACCCGCCTGCTGGAGTTGTAACAACCCAACCACGAGGTTTGAGGAGATCTAATTTCTCAAACTTGGCTCTCTCGGGTGATAATATCATTCCCAAAATCCCCCAATTGGGTTACGCCTCACCAATCACTCTCTCCTAAGCATCATGCGCTGCTCAAATACCAGGTCCCCAGGTAGCCACTAAATCACTTTAATTAGAGGCTGTTCATTTAGAATTAGAGAAATATTAAAAACAAAACAACAAAAAAAAACCAAAAAAAAACCAAAAAAACCCCAAACAAACCAAAAAAACCCCACCAAATTGCACCACAAGATGTGCTTACGACTGGAAATATTTATTAAGTTAGTTAGCAAACTGTTTACTGGTTTTCATCTCTTTTTTTTTGTGGCAATGGGCAGGTTTCAGCTGGCCTGGCGGGACGCCCGCCCAAGGTAGCTCTCGCAGGACGTGCAGATCTTCATCAATCAAGGCATCTTCTTTTCACAACATGACCATTCCTCGTCGGAAGCGAAGTTTTCCCCCCTTTAATATCCTCTTTGTAACCCAAAAAAGAGGGAGACTACTTCTTTATAATAATTGCTTCTTGCCAAGCCCTCTGACCTCCGTGTCACCGGCTTGCTATATAAAGTGAATTTATGAGGCAGAGAGAGATGGATGCCTGTAAAGGGCCTTCCAGGAAATGTAATGAAAAAGCTGCTTTTAGCTGCTGAGCAAAGGAAAGCAAGCGCCCGGCAATGCCAAGAAGAAAATTGAAAGCTGGGGTGGGGATAAGTGAGAAACAGCCCCGCGTGTGCTGAGATTTATAGCAAACATTTCCCTTCTCTTTCTTGTTATTCAACATCCGAGATGAGCCACAGCCCCACCGGTGCCTTCTGCGCATGGGGTCAGCCCCTACGCTTCCATCTTAGAATCATAGAATGGTTAGAGTTGGAAAGGACCTTGAAGATCATGTGTTACAACCCCCATCCAGCCTGGCCTTAAATACTTCCAGGGATGGGGCACCCACAACCTCCCTGGGCAGCCTGTTCCAGTGCCTCACCACCCTCACAGCAAAGAATTTTTTCCTAATATCCAATCTAAATCTCCCCTCTTCCAGTTTAAAACCATTCCCCCTTGTCCTATCACTCCACTCCCTGACCAAGAGTCCCTCTCCAGCTCTCCTGGAGCTCCCTTCAGATCCTGGAAGGCTGCTCCGAGGTCTCCCCGGAGCCTTCTCTTCTCCAGGCTGAACAGCCCCAGCTCTCTCAGTTCTATCTTCATCAGAAACACCGCGTGGACAAGAAGCGATGGGGTCCCGGGTGCTGCTGCACCAAAGGAACACAGAGTGGGGCACACAGAACAGTGGGTTTCTCCCTACAGCTACGTACGTGGTGGGACCTGGGTGAGCTCTCCTGCACCCTCACGTAAAAAGATGAAAAACATTCAAAACAAACCAAAAAGAGCAGGGCTGGGCGCTGGAGCACCCACAGCCCTCTCGATGGGGAAATCCAGCTGGTGTTAATCGCGGGGGACGGTGTTCTGCGCAGAGGATGGCAAGTCAGCATCTTCTCTCTAAAGGTTTCTCCTACAGGTGAATGCCCTTTAGACTGTCAAATGTGATGCCATAAAAATAAGATCAAAGGCGTTAAAGTAAGGGAAGCATATTTTTTTGATTCACACTATTACTATTTTATATCTGAATATTCCTATGGAGCTTTTCATCCTAGAAGACAGGCCTTTGAACTGCTGTGATTTCACCTATCACTGAGGAGCAACCCCAGGGGTAAAACGCGACAGCTATTATCAGGGTGCATTAATGTTACTCAACAGTTCAGGACAGACAGAGACAAATATATCCCATTTAAATCATAGGTTTGAAGAACTACTGCTCCGTGTGGATTACTACCCAGCCATTTTCCAAAAGTGCTTTGAGAGTTTTAAAGGCCAAGTACTGAAACTAAAGTTCCCCGTCTCATCTGTAGGACGGATGAGTCCAGCCTCCCACCATTATGCTGTAAATTGAACATCAGAATTGCCAGGGAGGGATGAGGGTAACATAAAGGATTCACCTGCTTTTGCATCCACAGATACCGATGGTGGTTTCCAAACCAACTATCACGGAGATTCACCCTGCGGTGGTTTTGTTAAGGTGACGCCTAGAATGGTTCAGCTGAATACAAGACCGGCGAGGCTAAATCACAGCAGAATATTCACATCACAGAGGAAGGAAAATTGCATGGGATGTCCACTCTCAGCTAATACCAGCAGCTGGCTGCGAGTCAGAGCTTGAGATCCTAAATTATAACTTTTTAACAGGCCTCAGAACTGCTAAATAATGTTCACCGCCAAAAATGATTACAAGCATCAACCGTGAAGGAGTGGAGATGAGAGCAAGGCACATGGCTCACAGAATTTTTCCAACCCCAATCTCTAAAAATCCAAACTATGAAATCAAGCCTTTAAAGCCTCATTGAAAAGCTCAGGATCTTTCCAAATCAGTGTCTTTCCTTAGCACCCAGGGAAGCTGTGCTCATTCCCCAGCCACAGGTATCTCCGACCTACCACGAAGCCCTTCAGAAACAGCAGCCAAAGGCACGTTATCCCAAATGCTGTCAGGACCGGGCACTGCGGAGCTGGACCGCTCCAGCACCCAGGCTGCAGCTTCCCAGCCATCTGCGAGGTGACCGTATTGGCCTGGTCAAGCTGCAGAGTGAGTAGCTAACAAGCATTAACAACGTCGAGCCCATGTGTTCCGTCTAGTAAAATGCCAACCCATCTGTCTGTAACATTAGCCACTCTGCAGAAGCCATATGCAGGAGAGACATAAATTAGGGAGAGAAAAATCTCCCTTTACTTGCCCTGAAACAGCTCTGCAGTCATTGCCTGCAAAGCTAGGGACTGGGTGTTCTTTAAATTCTCTTTTCCCAGCCAAATCCCAGCCTCGTGTAGCTCTCCAGCCATCCCATCCAGAGGCGGTTCCTGGTCCACGCTTGGCCCAAATGAATGCAGGGGCTTGGCAGAAAGGGAAATGTGGGTGTAACTCAAATCAGGTCCCAAAGCTCTCTCCCAGGAGAGCCAGAAGCAGACAGACAACTGGAGGGAGATACCAGGGACTGAGAAATGAACCCAGCACATAAGAAACTCTCATTTAAACACAGAACTCATTAACAGCCAAGTTATCACATTCCTCTCCATCTCCCTTGCTGGGAGGAAAGCTGGAAGCTGTAGAGGAGCAGAGCACAAAGAACATGGAATTTCTGGAACATGAGAAGGAAGCCCCTATGGAAGAAATGCAAAAAAACCATCATCTGTGTGGGTTTTAATTAAGATGGCCCGGTTCCCAAAGTGGGGAGACACTGTGAGCTCTGTGAGGTCTGAAGAACACCAGCAGCGAAGTTCACAAAGCCCCGCATCGAGGAGAGACGGCTGGAACCACGGTGGGTTTTGATGGTAACTTTTTGCAAGCTGCCGCGTTGCCAGGGAGATAGGCATCCTTTTCCAGAGCGAACCACCGCTCACCACCAGGCAGAACCCGCTGGAGCCCTCACCGCTCACTGAGTCACACCAGGCATGTGCCGTTCCTCTGCTTCTGCATCACGCCTCTGCCAGGGACTTCTGATTCCCCTTCTCCAGATTAGAGAAAATAAGCAGGCAAACCCAAGGCTCACCCCAGCTGAAGCGCCTGCACATCACACGGGGTGCAAAAATAGACTTCAGGACTCACCAGCTGCCAAGAACTGGTGGGCAAGTTCTTGCAAACCAGGAACCCCCTGGTTTGGGAGGTGGGCATCTAGTTTTGTGAGAGATGGAGGTTGAGTGTGCCCTGAACAGATTCCAGACGCCTTCGAGGCATGTCTCACTGGAGCAACCCATACTCTGTCATACAGCAGACACCAGCCTGTGATTAATACATTTATCTTCATCATCTTTTTGGTATCCTTCTGGAAGTCTTGTCGTGAGCAGGGCGAGTGGAAGGATAAAGAACTGAACAAGAAGATCTTGTGACCACTCATGGCTCAAGAGACCATCAGCGATAAACTTAACGACAAGCAGCCAATTATGCCTTAGATGTGTGGCTGAAGGATGGGGCAGTATATGGAGCATGGCTGTTCCCGGCTCATTGAGCTTGCAAAGCTTGTGGGAGAAGGAGGAACAGATGGACCTGATGGCAGATTACAGCTGAAATTCTCACCATGTTTATTCATTACCCAGTTCTAGCTCTTGTTTGTCATAGTCTGGCACCCTGGGCTAAAATGCAGGTTTAAGCCTTACATCAAGGAAATTGGTGGCCCACACTAGTCACCCCTGCGGTACAGTCGGTGCGACGGAGACCAAAGCCACCGCTCAACCAGGACCTAGAAGATCTGGTCAATCATGACCTCTCCCTAAGGGACTGCGTGACTCGTTTATACTTATGCTCTGCCAAAGTGGAATTTAAGTGTTGGCTTTGGAAATGACTTTAGCTGCTGTTGCAACATCAATAGCCAAATTTTACAATCTTAGCCTGAGTTGAGGAAGGTGCTTTTATTGCTCTTGCTTTTTTTTGCTGGCTCACATTTACTTCGTTTTTCTTCATATGAAACTGCTGTCATCAGCATGACTGTCAACAAGACCTAAGCGAGCCTGAGTTGTCACTACCCAGAAAGTCAGAAAAGGAAAGGAAAGTTGATTTTGAACATGCAATTTTTTTTTTTTTGGTGTCTTCAAGAATGAGTTTTAACCCTTAAAAACTCACAACCCCCCTCTGGGGAAGCCCAGCTCCCAGACTAAATCCACAGCCACAAATCAAGAGTATTGATCTCCACAAAGGGGGGAGAAGATATCATTACTTAAAAAAAATATCACCATTTCTTACTCAACGTCAAGACTTTTGAGTGCATGGAGGTGGTGGTTACCAGTAGCCGTACTGGTGGAGTTACTCAACCAGACTGGTAGTCCAAGGGCAAGAAAAAATGAAGAACAAGACAGTAAGGAAACCAGTCAACTGGCCTGCACAGGTTGTGCCTGGTTTCAAGAAACAGGCTTTTAATGGCAAACCCAGTGTGAAACAAAGATTCCTCTGCTCCCCTCTCCTGGAGCAGATACGATCTCACCCTAAGAAGGAAGCCCGCAGCTGAAGAGACAGAGGTTGCAGCTAAGGAGTGAATAAATAGCAAGATTTCAGTATTCAGTGAAAAAGGAAAAGAAATTCCACTCTATCCCTCGAGGGGACACTCAGACCTTTGGGCTACAACGCGTTTGCTGAAAGCTTCTGCTGTTGCTGCCTGTGCTGTCATTCGGCACTAACCTCCTGAAGAACATGGCAAGACAGCACTGCTGGTTCTCATGTCTGGATGAACATGCTCCTCTTCCCGTAGGGAAAAGGAGGTGGTTTTCTGTTTAGTGAATGCACCGTGTTCGAGAACCCTCCGAGGAATCTGCCTGGGGCGCTGGCCCTCCCCATCTGACACACATCTGACTGGTTGTCTCTTCCTGCTGGTGTTCTCCCACTGACGGGCTGCCATCCGCCAGTCAGCTCCCTTCGCTGGAGCTGCAAGGGAGGGAGGAAGATTTATGCAGACACCATGTATGCAATTATGAAAACAGGAGACAAGACACCCGGATATCACACAAACCGATGCATTTTGGCTGGCAGGCTTTTTTGCGTGATCCAGTAACAGCTGTCAGGCTCCAGCCTCTCTCATCCCAGCTCCGCCACCACCTCAGCATCCCTTCCCCAATCCCTTACGAGGGATTTCTTCCCTTCCCGTCTGCGGCCTCCCTCCAGATGCCACAGCAAAGCAGGCAGCAGGACGGGATGCAAAGGGGAGACGGCACGATCGCTTTTCATAGCAGCATTAAAATGCAATGTTCACTTCTTTAGGCAAGATGCCGCTAATTAGCAGTGACCTCCAGGCAACCAAGCTGCTCAACCAGCAATCTCTCCCACTCTCCAGCTCTTTAAAATTTGCCCTTTTCCCGTGCCAAGCCTTTCGGCAATCCTCCCCAGAGCCCGATAACCATCTGCAGACACACACGTATGTCGTCCGGTGTCTTATAGAGCAAGGTGAGGAGCTGGTACGGAGCTTGGGTTTCCTGTCTTCTCCGGCCACATCCCCAATTCTGCATAACCTTAAGGAAAGGAAAGGACGTGCCTACAGGTTCTCTGTCAGATCAGCTCCTGCCATGAGCTCTGCAGCCCAGGAGCCCGTTCCTCCCCACGTCCTCCTGGTTTGCATCACGCCCTGCTCATGTTTGCTTTTGTAAACAGATTTAACCTTTCTAAAATTAACGGCAGAAGAGAACTTCTTTTTGGCAGAAAACCAGCTTTAGAAAGATGGAGGAATATAACATTTTCCAAACATTTGAAAACCCCAGACTAAAGCTAGTGCTTGCCTCTCCAGTGCTGTTTTTGCTCATTATTCTGAATGTTAATACATTAATAGATCCTCTCCTGATTAACGGCTGTACTAGGCTCTCTTTCTAGGAACACATATGGTTCCTTTTTGCCACAATATTGGAATAGAGAGCCAAAATATTTAAACAGTGACACTAATAAGAAATTTCACACCCCCCCTCAATGTAAATAACGAGGGCTGGAGCGAACCCTTAGCTCTAAGTGCTTCCTGTCTTTCAAAAAGTTCTTCATCACATCTGAACAGCCGATCAGCCCCGCTCCCGGCTGAGGGTGACACAGCCCTACTGCATCCTGAAATTTAAAAACAAAGCCTTTTTACCTTTCAAGGAGCGAGACCTGCAAGGGGACGGGCGCCAGGTTTGTATTCCAGAAAACATTTATCACTACACAACTGAAACATGGTGCGAAAATAAAAGCTCTCGAAACCTGCTTTCACACGTTCCCCAGCGCGCCCAGAGGTGTTCCTGCTATGATACACCCAACAATGCTCTCGAGAATTGCTTTCACAAGCTAAAAATACAAACAAAACGGCAACAGAGTCAAGAAGCACTTCTTCAAATGCCTCGAATCTAGGCTCTCTTGCCGAGCCGGTGTTAATACGTGTTCAGATGCTACAGAAGGCCACAGGAAAACACCTCAGCCAAGAATGAGCGCTGTAATAGAGGGCACGTCTCCACTAAGGTGGTGGGTTTATTTGAGACGCCTGACCTTCCTCCTGCTCAACCAGCTTCTATTTTACAATTCAAAGGACATTTATTTGGGTGTGTATAAATGTGCAGGAGGCACTCGCATTCTTTCCTGCGTAAAAAAAAAAACCCACACAGAAAGCAGAAGATGCAGATGAGAAAACAAGCGGATGAGTTTCCTCAGAGGGTTCATAGACAAAGCTGTTTAAATAAAGTAATTTAAAACCAGAAAGGATCTTACAAACAAAGTGCTTCTCGGCACCGCATTCCACTCACTTGTTTTCAACTTCACATGAAAAAAACCAACCACAAACAAGTCTCAGGGGGAACCAAAATGCTTTAGCTGCTGCTTCCCTCGTTCCTAACATCATCTGCAGAACTCCAACAACCTCTTTCCCTGCCAGTTCCACACCAAACTTTCCAGAACAAGTAAGTCTACAGCAACGAGAAGAATTAAAAAACATGAGCAAGTGATTGGTCGTCACACCTCTGAAGCGTAGAGAAGCACCAGCATTACCTGAGATTGAGAAGCAAGAAAAAAAGGGCGTCCTACGTCTGCAAAGTGACACAGAACCCTGAAAAGGACTCTGCTTTCGAGTCCCATTTGCCTTGTTTGTTGGAGAACCCAGAGCTTTCTCCACCCAGGGGCTAGAAGGGCGCATGCGAGATACAGAATCATAGAATGGTTAGAGTTGGAAGGGACCTTCAAGATCCCTTAAAGATCCAGTTCCAACCCCCCTGCCCTGGGCAGGGACACCTCCCACCACACCAGGTTGCTCCAAGCCCCATCCAGCCTGGCCTTGAACCCCTCCAGGGATGGGGCAGCCACAGCTTCTCTGGGCATCCTGGGCCAGGGTCTCACCACCCTCACAGCAAAGAAGTTCTTCCTAATAGCTAGTCTAAATCTCCACTCTTCCAATTTAAAACTGTTCCCCCTTGTCCTATCACTCCACTTCCAGACCAAGAGTCCCTCTCCAGCTCTCCTGGAGCTCCTTTCAGATCCTGGAAGGCTGCTGTAAGGTCTCCCTGGAGCCTTCTCTTCTCCAGGCTGAACAGCCCCAGCTCCCTCAGCCTGTCCTCATAGGAGAGGGGCTCCTGCCCTCTAATCATCTTAATCATATGGGATTAAACACCTGAGATATGGGTTTAGTAACATTTTGCAAGAAATCACTCATCACCACGTAAAGCTGTAGCAAGGGCTGCCCCCAGTGTTGGGCTGCATCTCCAGCCCAACAGCCACCCATTCATCCCAATGACTGCTCCATTCAGGATGAGCTTCCCACAACAGGACCCTGCAAATGACTTTATTTAACCCGGAAAACAGATTTGTGTTGTTTCCAAAGGCAGATGGATCTCGCTCTGGCTGCAGAGGGCTGAGCGGGGTTTGTCTCGGTGCCAAGGAAAGCACTGGGGATTGCGGAGGAGAATGAAGAGACTGTGTTTGCCTTCAGCCTCCCATGGATCACAGCTCAGCAGAAAAAAAAAAAGGGCTCACGCAGCACAACAGATCGGGCTGCAACTGTAAAGAAGTGCAACGCTTTTGAGGCTGCTTCTCTCAAGTTCTCAATGAATTAATTTTAAATTTCATTAACGGCTTCCCACGGTTTACTGGTCTGCGCTGGGAGTGGGGCATCCCGGGGAGGGGCTGGGGAAGCGGAGCATTTCTCAGGCTGAGTGGGGAAGATGCTATTTATTCTAATTTTGTCACTTTTCAGCATATACGTGGCCCCACCTGTGGCTGAAGCTCTGCCTGAAGATGCGAATCAGAGTGTTTTTGTGCTGGAGGTTCCTGCCTGTGTGCTCCAGACAGAAGGTGAGTGGGGAAAGAGGTCCCCAGAGAAGCCACAGAGGCGGCTGTAATGAGCTGGATTTATTCTTAAGTTGCTATGCAGGGAGGCACAATTCTTTACTTTTTAATGCCTGGTTATTTAACCTTAATACCCCACTGACGTTGTTTCTTGTATGGAATTTTATATACGTGTCCACGGACAAATTTGCAATATATAAATAGCGTAGATGCGAGGTGACCTTTACGTGTGTGCCTGTGGAGATTCATCCAGCGAGAGGGCTAGCTGGGAGGCCGAAGTCATTAAGATACGTTCTCATCGAAAGTTTCTTCTGAATTATTTGTAAGCTATTTTCTCACTTATTTTGTTATAATACCCCCCCATACTCACCAACCAGTAAAAATAGCTTAGGAGTGAATGCATGTTTCGGAAGTCCGTTTGCCTGTTTTTCTTTTGTGCAGCAGCTGCTGTTGCCATGCTGCTGTTGCTATGTTTTCCTTTTGCTTTCTCTTTCTTAAGAAGGGGGAAAAATATATATATAGAAAAAAAATCCATTCCCTAAACATGCTAGACTCAGTTCATGGACCAAAATACCTGAGGTATTGCCTAGAGGAATGTAACATAACCTGGCTGGAAGAGCATAGCTTATGTGTAGAAGAAAGTTCTCTTGACACTAATATACACATTCTTATCTGAAAGAGTTAATAAAACTACAAATATTAGATAGACTTTCAAAAAGCTTCGGGCAAAGATCATTAAAAAGGTGTTTCTCAGAAACCGGGCAGTGTAAAACCGCACGCTGAACTATAAGTTGATAGTTGGAAGGGAAAAAAATAGTTGTAGGGGAAAAAAAGATCTAAAAGAATAGGCCAAGTCTCATTTGGAAGATAAAACGATGAAGTTGCTCGATAAGCTTGTCAAAACAGTCCTTAGAGCTTGACAGCTAAAATTTGGCTCCGTGGGATGGCCTTGAGAAATGCACATGCTCCTTCCAAAGGCCAGAGGTCCAAGGTGCAAAGTTTGACTTTGGGCCGTGGGCCCCAGGTTGCTGCCTTCTGCCTCTGGTCCCTGCATTAAGAACGGTGGGAGTTTGGGGAAGTGGGGTTGGGACTTGGCAATTAAGCTATGGAAAGACATTGCTTTGGGTTGCCCATCCCTCCTTTGCCTCTCGGCTCCAGAGGAACTTAGACGATGCTTCCAACCTTGGTGTCCTGCCAACCTCTGTGGAGGTCCAGGAAGGAGAGTGGCAGCACGATGACAAGAATCAATAGTTTCAGCCCAACAACCGATGCCCTAGGAGACAGAAACAACTATGAGATGACAAAATGACTTAGGCAGTTCAGGAGCGTGGAGAATGTGAGGGACCAGCAGGACCTGTGAAATTTGGGTCATTGGACAACGCTACGGCAGAAGAAATCTGATACGCTGAAGTGCAGTGTTGTGCATGTTGTTCTGCCAATTTAAAGGACTCCTAACATGCTTATGGGTTTGGAAGTGATGTAACCTCTCAGAACAGAAAGCCAAGTGCCACTGTGGCCAGCTTAAAGACAACTGCTCAGTGTACAGCACCACTCAAAATAGCAAGGAAGATGTCAAAATAAGATGTGTTTGAAAAAAAAAAAAAAGCAAAAAAACCCCAACACCCAAGAAGTACCGTGTCATGTTTTGATACAAGCTGAGAGCATGTCCTCTTCTCCCAGGCGGTCAGTCAGCCTTGGTGAATTCAGTACAAAACCAGGGCAGAAGATAAATTAGGTGTCCCCTGTCTGAGGCACATGCCGTGTAACCTGCCTCTTTCCTCTGAAGAAGATTTCCATCAGTGACTGCACTGCTGGGTCACCGGGAGAGACATTAACTGCTGGAACGATTTACTGCAGAATTAAGAAGGGCAACAGTAAAATAGAGATGGTCGATGTGGTGAAGGGATGCTAGGCTAGAAAAGAGACCGCCAGGATTTCAGATACTCTTCAGCTATTGTCCTCCTTGACTGAGGTGGGTGTTACCAAGCACAGCTGGATTCATGATGTCCCCTGCTCCTTCTGGAGTACATCTGCATTAGCTGCCGCTTTTCTGCCTGGAAAACCATGTTTCTCGAAGTTAAAAAAACCCCAAGCCCCGACCTGTGTGGGGCAGAGGTGCCACTCCTGACTGTAAGGTTAGAGCACAGAGCCCTGGAGACCAGTCCTGCCATTCCCCGTGCACTGCTCCTGCCTTCACCCACATCCCATCAATCCCAGATTTCAGGCTCTACCAGATTTTTTTACTCTGAGGGTGGTAGAACACTGGAACAGGTTGCCCAGGGAGGTGGCTGAGGCCCCTTCCCTGGAGATATTCAAGGCGAAGCTCAACGAGGCCCTGGGCAACTTGGTCTAGTTGGGGGTGTCCCTGCGACTGCGGGGAGGTGGAACTAGATGAGCTTTTGGAGGTCCCTTCAGGCCTGGATGATTCTATGATTCCTCACGCACCATCCACAAGGACCACCACTTCCAGCCATGCCAAAGAAATCACACAAAGCTGCTCAGTCCCATGATTAAGACTCAGGAGCAAGGAGTTTCCGACTTTACTCCTCACTTTGGGTCCCAGCACGAACCACGCGAGCAGCATCGTTCCTCCGCATCTCCATATCCTCATCCTCCACTAGAACTAATAACAGCTACTCCAACAAGCAGGCGTGCTGGGAGAATCAATTGGTATTTGTAAAGGCCTTTGAGAAATGTAAGGCACAGTCTGTATGTGAAAATTATTGATATGATTCATTACTAGGCATTCATACTCTATTTATGCAGCTCCCAGTCTATTACTAAATATTATGTCCATTTGAATATTGAAATCGCTGCTGCTAATAATTTCTGCTAACGTTACACCGGTCTTTCGGAGGTGGCTTTCTTGACTTGAATGGGAGAATTGTGGAGGCAGTGAAAAAGGGAACAAACGCCAGAAGAGGAATTAAAAAGAGGACAACAGCTCCGTGCAGGCTTCACGGAAAACAATAAAAAATCCATTTAACAAGTAACTTTGTGTTAACACTTATCTGATGCCTCTTCCCGCGCTCTTTCTTCTCAACTGCATTTGTATGAAAATCTGATCTCCATTAGCCCTCGCCTGCGAGATGAAAATGAGCAAACCCGCCTGCCTCGTGCCTCTCCAGACAGAGCACTGCCCCCCCTCTACGTGAGCAGTCTCCGTGGGGATGCTCCATCCCAACCAGCATCCTCCCGCCGCTCCGTCCCCACCGCCGACGTTCTCCCCACGAGAGCCCTGCCTCTTCCTCTGCCCTGCCACCGAAAGCACCGCAATCTGGGACTACTCCAAAAAAAAAAACACCACCAAACCCCTGCAATTCTGAGAAGCGAGAGCATATGTCTATACATTATATATTTATTCACACGCTGAGGCATGTTCCCACTCCTGAGACACACACGGTATGTTCCGAATTTCTCACTCCAGCATGTTTTGCAAATCTGCTCTCCACCCCCTCTATTCCCTCGCTTCGCTTTATCAGGATCTTGTTTAAGGGAAATGCTGCTTACTGTAAACTGGAAACGTTAACATCAGGTCAACAGACCATTTATTAGGAAGCAGCTGTGGGAGGGGGAGAGATGGGGCACAGCTCTTTTCCTGGCTCAGCTGCTTTTCCTTCCAGTTGGAATATTTATTTCCTTGCTGTGATCCTTCTCCTCACTCTTGGCGCTGACAAAATGCTGCCAATATCTGTGGTGTGGGAACTCAAGGACAATCAATATTTCACTTGAATCAAACACAAAGATGATTTTTTTATTATTTTATTTTTTTTGTGTGTGTGTTTTGTTTTCAAAGCTCAACATTTTGCAATTAAACCTCTAAAGACACGGGGAAAGTTGAGGTGGGGATTCTTTTGTGAGAGGCAGGAGGGAGCAGCAGAGAAGTAGAAACCAGAGCAAACCAGCAGTGAAGCCAATAGAAATATGCTGCGTCGTTTCTTCTTTTTAATACATTTTTTACGAGAAGTGAGATCTTTGATTACATTTTTGATTAGGAGAGACAGGCATTGCCCTGCCCAATGCACAGTTCGAGGGAAAAGGAGCCTTTCATGTTCATAGATATCAGACATCAAAACAGCCATTCCCAACTCTTAAAAGGATCAGACAAAACTGCAGCTCAAACTGTGCCAGAGACTTTGGTGCAGGCAGGTTCCCGGTGGAAGGTGGTCGGGGAGCCCTAAGGAATCGTGTGGATGCTGACACTGCTGGTGAGCGTGGGGAGAAACACGGGGAATTTCTCCAAGAGAAACCCAGGACTACTATGAGGGCCTTTCAGGATGAGAAGACTATCAGCCTCGGCAGCCAGGCTGCCGGGGGAGCTGTCAAAAAGGAGCTCCTAGTGGTGAGGAGCTCCATCAGAGGGTGCAGGTAGGACAGCTCGGTGGGGAAAGCCACCAGCAGAGTGCAAACAACGGCAGGATTTTTACTTATATTACAAAGAAGTCACAGATTCCCTTCCTTCTCCTTCCTAAAGACTCACAGATTTACTAGACCTCCCAAAACATGCTGGTTGCAACACCCAACTGGTCTCCATCTTCAGAGCTGCAGAGCATCCCACACGACCTCCTTGCTTTAGGGGTCACCTTGATTCCCTGATAACCTACAGCAGCTGAATCGTGTGAACAAGAGATTAAAGTTCTGATCTTGCAGGACTCCAACAGAATACTAAGAATGGCAGCACCGTGTCCCAGCTTCTGCCTTCTCATCGCTACGGTGACCCTTTGCTTGGCTGTGGGATCTGCAGAACCGCAACGGTTGGAACGAGACGGGAGAACAAATCAACTCATCAATTCATTCAGAGTTTAGTTCAACCTGGGTTGGAGCACATTCTCCTGCCACAGCTTGCCAGCAGGCATTACAGGAGAAAAAATCCAAACCCGTGACCATTTTTCAAGGTCCATAGCAGGGGCTGCCCAGGTTGGTGGCAAATATGATGATCATCTCACCAGAACTTGGCTCAGCTGCGCAAACAGATGTCCTGGAAGCATTGGCTGCACCTGAAGCTCACTTGGATGCTAACTCAGACACCTGAACCTTCTCCATGTGTTCCCACTGCTGAACTTGACCATAACACCGACTTGCTGGTGCAGAAGCAGTCACATCTCACTGCACACAGTCTTACCACCAGCCTGTTTCTAACCATTTTTTTTACAGAGGAGTGTCCTTTGAAGCACTGTGGCACCACCTCGCCTCTGCCATCAGCCTTTATCTTCCCTCTAAGTCAGGGTATCGCACAGAGACAGTGCTGGGACCACATGGCCACCAACATCAGGACACCAGCTACTCCAGCCCGTGGCCTCCATCCCTGGCTGGCCCAAAGACCCGGCAGAAGGGATCTGAATGGCATCACGTCTCCATGCTCAGACCGATACCAACCAGCTTGTGATGGACAACTGCTCCTCCCAGGGCTGCTGCAGACTGTTATCCTCTTTTCCCCCTCCCAATACAGCAAGTAATGTCAGACTGGAGGAGCCTGGGAGATGCCCACAACTCACTCCCAACCGTAGGTTGACACCCAGCCCTACATCTACATTAGAGATGAACACTGCCATCGCTCAAACAGCACCTAGGTACGATAAGTGTTTGGATGAAAAAGAGCTGGCTCCAGCTCAGCCTGGACATTGCAGAGGAGCTGCTGGCAGCGAGAAAAAAGACCTGCCAGAAAATTCAACCCCATCTTCCACTGAAGTGCTGTATCTACCTGGGAGATGAATAGCCCTTATTTCCCTCTGCACACACCGCTGCTATCGATACCTACCAGAAGTGGCTGCCAGCACCTCTCTCCCCAGTTGGGACCAGCCAGGAGGCTGCAGCCTCTTCTCTCCCAGGTAGGCTTAGTTTGTGGGATGTCTGCCTCTCTTCCCGAGGGGATAATTCACGTGCTCACTCCTCTCCTGGATCGGCTCGCAGCACTTGTCTGCTTAGCACAGAGGCAGGTGGGAACACGCTGTGCTCCGCCGATGCACCGTACTGCCTTGCCATTAAACAGCAGATACGCTGCCATTGATTTTAGTCCGATTTTTGCTCCTAACAAACTCTCTAGAAATACTTAGCCCAAAGCCTGAAGTGCTTCTGAACGCCCGCCTTCCGTGTTTTCTATTGTTTATCGACACGTTCAGTATCTCTCGGCGGAGAAGACAAGACTGGAGGAGAGCAGAAATCCGATTTCCACCCCCTTCCCACCATCACCGACGGGATCGGAGCAGCAACAGGAGCGCGGCTATTCCGTTGCTCTTGCAGTTCTCTCCTCCCTGAGACGCGTGGACCTCTGATTGTCTTTGAGGCTTTGATTTCAGTAGCTGCACGGATTCGATGGCACCACCAATTGTTATTTTTTAAATCTCTAACAAACAACGGCGAGCGGCCGAAGCTGCAAGCACAGCCCCATGCGGGGACGAGCAGCGTGATGGAAGACAAGTAAGATTGCCCCAACGTTTTGGCATGAATAACAATGAGGTGGATAATTTTTCTAGGAAGGCTCTCCTGTAAAGCAGCCTTTAGAAAAATGCCAGCAACATCCCAAGGATATTCCTTCCTCTGGACGGCGGCGAAGAAACCACAAATTAGTTCTTTCTGCAACTTGTAGAGACGTTCCCTATGTGGTCTCGTGTTAGAGGATGAACTCGAGGTACAGAAACAAATAGAATAGGCAATACATGCCATGGAGGATTTGTACGAACATCTCCTCCTAAGTATAGTTCCCTCCTGCAGACTCTTGGCCCCGGTCTTGCTTACTCACATGCCACCGACACAGACCAAACCCGAGACCCCGGGTAGCACGCCTGCCGAAACCTATCTTCTCGTGCTACAGAGAGAAGCAGAGTGAGGAAAAACGAGGAGAAAATGCACGACTTAGAGGAAACCTCTGCTGGTGAACAAGGGGAAGAGGCAGAACAAGATACTGCAACGAGGAACGAACAGGCACTGGTGGGATATCTCCAGCTCAAGCAAGCATTATCCCAACCAATTTATATGTAACCAGCTTAGTCGAAATACCACTTAATTTAAAACATCCAGGAAACAAAATCATGTATTTGAGGTCAGGTGGGGCCAGCTTGTTAAGGGTAGGACAATTTTATTTCCCGTTGGCTTGCCACCCATACTAATGGTCCCCCCACAAGAGCGTTGTCAAGGTGAAAAGAGCAGCACAAACTCCAGACTCCAACCAGGCTGTGACGTGTGACAGAACCATCTGCAGCTTCACTCTCACGGCTGGTAGAATCCTAACAGTCCCAAACAGCCACCTGCCTGCAGATGCTTCTGTTAGGTTGGAACAGGTTGCC
>VZRU01000264.1:12606-24816 GCA_013398155.1 Pedionomus torquatus
CGCCACCTATTGGATATTGATTTACTGGGCATATTCAGTTTGAAAAATGTGCAATTTGAAAATGCTGAGCAAGCTTTGGTATAGAGAGTGCTCCAAAGAGCATGGCAAAGCAGTTCCAAGTATACACAGGAGACTTAGAAATTTCTCTGCAGAAAACTTAAGCATCTCTACCTAACATTTCAAGGTAGGACATAAGTTTTATGGCACTGATTCTTGGTTATCTAAATTTTATCTAAATTCCATTTTACTCATTCAAGCTAGTTTTGGATTATAACTCTCAGCTCTCTCTGCACTAAAGTCTTTTGCGTCTCAGATGGGGACAAGTATACTTTTTTCCTCATAGGGATGAAAGCATATCTATGTGAAATACAGTTCTTAATTACCACATCATGGGGTCCTGAATCTGCCTAAATTCACTTGCACTTTCACCTCCAGTTGACAATACATACAAAACTGCAAGCGTTTAAAAAGTCTCAGAACAAAGATAGGATTAAACTTTAAATGGAGAAAGAATTTGGGATTTCTTTTGTGAATTTGAATAAAATTTTACTTTTAATTGATGTAGAAGTAGAGAAAAGATCCTTATTTATAGTTCTTAAGATAATATCCTCTTATCTGCCAATAGCCAGACAGCAGCATATCTACTCCCAAAGGGGGTAATCTGAAAATAACTTCAGTTTTCATTCTGTTTTGTGATGCTACTCAGTGGCTATCCTGGCAGCCTTCTGCTCTCCAATCTTACTTGTTTATAGACAGTGCTGTAGAAAGATACATACATGTAGGAGGACAGATGATTTCTCCTCTGACAGGAGCAGGCAACACATTTGATAAGGCCACCAGGAAAGTGGCACTCTGGAGCTGGGGATGTCCCTGACATCCATAGGAGCTCCAGGGAAAAGTAAGCACACAGTCAGCTACCTCAAATAGGGCAGTGCAAGGAGGTGTCAACCTGGTGAGTGGCTTATGGTGAAGGGCCTTGAACAGGCTCTGAACATACATGTGTCTCATCTTTCAATGGTCAGTCCTGATTGTGGAGGACTGCATAGCTATTCATCCCAAAGCAATGGGATGGTGAGACTGGGATGTGGTTCAGTTGTGTCCTACAGCATAAAGAGCCAACGGGAGGAGAAGAGCAAAGACCATCCCTCCCTTCAGATCTTGAGGGGACAAGGAGGACAGATACCAATTCCACTTCTTCCATAGTGATTCTTCTTACCATATCACATATGCACAGTGCAGAAGATCCTCACAACAGAAGCCTGGTCAGCTTTACCCTTGACAGCAGGAGAAAATTTCCCTGAACAACAGTTTTAAAGCAGAAGTTGACAGGAGGTGATGCTGTATATTTCATACACAGATTACTGCTGTGTTCACAAGATGCTTACAGCACAGGTGAATAAGCAATAGGATGCAGGCGCATATGCAAATCTTGTGTTTTAGCCAACAATGGGGTAGGCGCAGCCCCGTAGCACGCTCTTCCTCTTAGGAAACCAAGTTTTGCCTTCTGTCATTCCAATTCAAACACTGGGGATATCACTTAGCTGACATAGGATTTTTTAAATTATAAGAGCCACACCCTGTTTCCTGGTGGTAGTTCTGCACAAGAAATCCATGGTATTGTGTCTGAGGTGTTATCCCAGCAATTTTAGTTAATTTTAGCATCTGTAGATGAAAGCTGAGACTTTAAAGTACAAAAAGAGAGGCTGACTATATAAATAAGCTTTATAGATGCATGAAATGAAGTGAGACTGAAATTCTAATTCTTTATATATTGCATCCAATAATTGCAGTTTTACACCATTTCTATCAAAAACTGTTTTCCTATTTTACAGTTTCATTGTAAAATATAAAATTTCATTTTCTCAGGCTTTAGATCCTTTTATAAAAGTGTAGAAGTATACCTCATGAAATCTCCATACACATTACACTCTATCCATAAAAACTCCATATGACAAAACCAATAAATAATGTGCACCCAGAAATAGCTCTGCATCATCCATTTTCCCAGTGCTTTCTCCAGGAGCTGCTGAGTAGCACTTTAGAATATGAAAGCAACCACCAATGTGCCCAGCCTAAATTTTTGGAGTCTTGCTATCTGGTATCCAGGGTTTCAAATCTTACTCAGACATTTTAGACATTTTAAACTGATATACAATTTAAGATTACTCATATTTAGCCATTTTTAAGACTTCATTGCAAAACTCAGAAGAGCGTGCTTCCTGATTTTAGGAAGCAAAAGATTTTTGGTTAGAAAAAAAAGTTTAACAGTCATTGCATCAGTGAAAGAATACAAATTAAAATGCATCCGTGTAAGTTACAGCTACATGTAGGATAGCCTTAGCTGAAATCACAAAGTTCAGCCTGCTTTAAATTATTTAAAAATATCAAATCAAGTTTCTTCAATGTGCATTTCAGGGGTAAGTGGTCTACTGACATCAAATTGTAACTTTGAGAATGCATTGATCAAGGTAAGTTGATGCTGCCTCTGAAAGCCCATCTTCCTCCTCACCTTGGCTACTTACTTTTGCCCTGAATGTGAGCAGAAAGCTAACCTAGTAAAAACAAGCCATTATTTCTCAACCAGTGATCTGGCTCACTACCTAGAGAGACGAGGATGAGCATTCAAGAAAAGAGTATTTTGAGATACTTCTTTCAGCAGTAGTGATGGCTTGCGTTATTTGCCTTAGCAAATTTTCGGATAGCTGCAGCTCACTCTGAACTGATGCAGAGCTAGAGCATTTCATTAGGGATTTAGCTGCTTCTTCTCTTCTCTGCTCCAGTGAAGGAACTGTGAACCCAAATGCTCATCCACTTCTCTCAGTGATATCAACTGGTCTCATGTCAGATGTTTCACAATTTTTGTTTGCTATACCAAAAGAATGTACAATTTCAAACTCTAGGCAAATACCAGGTATCAAACTTCAGGCATCAAACCTGAATTTGCTCCACATTAAAAAAGAGAACAGTCATGTTTTTTAATGAGAAAGTGAGCTATTGTTTTTCAACAACATTTAACTAAAGAATATCTGTAGGGGGCTTTAAAAAGTACTCACTTTCAAGCAGAGATAAAACCTGTAAAAAATTGCAGGCCCCAAAAGCTAGGAAGTCATGAATGTGTGAAGACAAGTAAGTATAATACAAGCTCTTTTGCAATGTTGAATGTAGCAGGTGCTAATCATAAGCTTTCTATAGTAATATTAAAAACATTTGTACACAAAGAAGAAAAGAATCTCACCAGTTTGTTGGGTTTTTTTGAAGATTAATGGCAATAATATTTATGAAGAAAAATTTCGTATTGCTCAGATTTGTAGTGCTCTTGAATACTCATTCACATTTACCTTAACAGCAGCTGTCCTCTGCTTTAACATCTGTTTTATTCATACACTTGATAGTTTTGTGTAAAGTTTATTTTTACTGCCCTTCTGCCCTTCCTCTCTCTCCTTCCTCCTACTTTCATATTTGCTGGCATTCAAACTTTTTTTTTTCCCCAATTTTCAATACTATAAGAGGCAATTTCATAAGTTAATAAGAAAGATAACAACAAATTTTTTCCTGCCTAAAAAATTTGTGGAAGTATAAACAGTTTTTTTATTTAAATCTATCTTAACACAAGCAGCAGTAGACTTGTTGAGCTAAAGAATTGCTGTAGGAGAATTCCTTTCCCTACAGAGGTAGTCTTGGGCCAGTGCAGTGGCAGGACCAAGTCTCTTGTCCCACTAAATACACTGCCAGGGTGGGCTGGAGCCCAGTCATTCCTGATCTGTAAGTAAGTATTGTGCAGTTATCCAAAAGGCATGATCACAAACCAAGGAAGGGGCTTTGTGCAGAAGCTCAGACCTGTGGTTCCCTGGGGAAGAAAAAATTGCTTGCTTTTAGAAAAGCAAAGCAGAAAGAAAAGATGTTAGCTATGTAAAATCTACCACTGAAAGAGGCTGAGGGCTGATACCATCCAGGTGGGCCAGGTGGCCTAATTCCCTCTCTGAATGTGTTTGTCCCCAAAATGCAAGCTGGTCAAGGAGACTTCCAGAGAAGCTGTTGCGCTGAACCAGAGTGGTTCGAAATTCTTCATTGAAAAAGGATCTTTTTCATAGGAAGCCAAAATTAATACCTCAGCCCCCTTGTGCCTGGTGCTTAAGTTTTCTTCTGGACTAGCTGAACTCCTCTCTGGTTTCAGGACTTCTGTCCTATTGCAGCTACTCCAGCTGCAGCTAAGTCATTAGTGGATTTGTTGGAGTACAAGACTTCACAAGGCACGAATTAGGTATTTGTATATAGTACAGGGAGACAGCCACTGCTTTCTTTTAGTACTTTAAATCACTAAGGCAGTGTTATTTCATAAAGTGGGCACTGTCTATTTTTAACTTACACAAAATGTATTTGAGAATGCAAGTTTATATGTTTACTGTATATAGGTACAATAACTTCTTAAATAGTTGCATCAAGTAAAGGCATCATCAATGATTTCTTTAAAAAAAATCTTTTAAAAAGACATATCTAAATGATAATAAAAATGTTGATAATCTTTACTTTGAATGTGGTGTATAGCATCTATTTCTCTGCAGAAAAAGCAAAGATGAAGCCCTCTTGGGCCCACATTCTGTAGTTGAGTATACATGGCTATCACAGCACTCTAGTGGCCTGCTTCATGCTGATTTAGATGACACAAAATGAGTTTCGGCTGCCCAGGTGTTGACAATGGCTCAGGCTTGACCTGGAACATCATCCAGTGAGATACTGGATGCAAAGGCATCAGCGTTCATTGGTACCTACTGGTTAAACAGAAATCAATGGGCTTGTCAAAGTCTATGTGTGGTCACTGCACTGTAAGCATGGATGTCATTTTGGGAATGCTCTAGCAGAAAGGTAAGGCTGATGTGAAAAACTGTACTGTATTAATCTTTTCTTTCCTTGTCTGCTGGGACAAGTGTTCCAGTGGAGGTATTCCTTTATAATAAGAACCCTGAATATATGGAACTTATGCTAAATCAACAGGATACTATTTAGGATTTTATTTCTAATTAAATTTTAGCAGCGTTTGAGCCTAAATCTCATTATTAGTTAACAGGATTTGCCAATTAAACTTCTGTACCTTGGAAATATTTCCTCCATTTTAGAGTATAGTCTTTGTACATTACTAATTTATTCTCGTATCTTAAATTTTTTTAGGATGTGGGGCTAACCAAACATATTTTTAGCAGCATTGTAAATGCATGCATTACATTTTTCCAATTAATAGTTGTTTTAATGGGTTGGACAATTCTATCATTAACCTGAGTTTTCATTTGGTTTTGGTTTTGTTCTCTCATTAAACATTCTTTAAGAGGATTTCACTTGAGTTAGAATATTTAAATTAGTGTGCATTAAATCTATTCTTTTAATGAGTTTATTCCTGTTTTAAGGTATTAATTAAAGCAGGTTGTGGAAGAGATAGATACAGCAAATGGATAATGTAGTGTCCAGGCAAAAGGTTAAGGATTAGCTGCCATTATATGAAATGAAGCTCTTTCGGGAGACACCTCATTAATGGAAAAACCTTCCTCTCTTACATGCACCAACAAGAAGTTCATTACTCAGTGAACCTCTGCTTATCAGGGATTATTAGTTCTTTTTTCTTTAAAGAGAGACTTTATCCCCTCGTAACTAGCACATCCATGCCTGTGATATGAACTTGGCTTAGCAGTGTGAAATAGTCATGTATTCAGACTGTTTAGCCAACAGATTTCTTCACTGGACAGAGTGGGAGGGTGGAATAGTAAAGGACAACGTCAGCAGAGAGACAGATGAACTTTCAAAGTGAAAAGAAATCTTGCAAATTTAATTCGCAGACTGGGAATGGAAATGTCATTGCTTCACTCAGAGGGTTAATCACTTTCTAATTTAAACTGGCAAATTTTATAATGACACTGTGAAATTAGCAGCATTTTATTGTGTTAATTATCTGCAGGACACTACATCATTACTTCTAATAAATGTAAATGAGATTGCCTCTCCTAGGACAATATAGAAGCAAGGTGAATTTTTATATGGCTATTTACTGGATTTGAGACAAATTGTTTCTTCCCCCACCCCATGTAAAACACATTCAATGTCTTTAAATACACTGCCATGTTTTCTGTGCATTTAAGTCAATAAAGTATGCAGGGAGATTTTAAAGGTCATTACAGCTCCTTGCTCATTTGAGCTAATTTTCACTTAAGGCAAGGCTATTGGCAAAAATCACATCAACTCTGTTAGAACTAGGAGGTAGGATTGTAGAGTCTAAGTATATCAATAATTAAATATTCAACTTTTTTTGACAGACTCAAAATGCCTATTAGCATGTGCCTTTGTCAAAACAGACAAGAGAGTGCTTTTCCAGTAGGCCTGTCACTCAGTATGCTTGATGCTGCAATGTTATGCAATGCAGTAAGTGACATAAGAGGCATTTACAAAACTTTACTAAGAAGCAAATGAGTGGAGTATTCTGCTTTGGCAGAGAGCTCTTTTCAGCCAACACCATGTTAAACTATCAGATGACAGAAAATATAGGTTTTGCACCCATAATGTGCAAAATTGACAAATGTGAAACCAGAGTGAGACTACCTCTCTGGATATACACTTTGCTTCACACAAAATATATATAGATTAATTATGGTAGTTAGGTTTTCTGGTTTGTCATGATGTGTTTTTTTTTTTGTTTGTTTGGTTTTTTGTGTTTTTTGTTTGTTTGTTGTTGTTTTTTGTTTTTTATTTGTTTATTTCCGTCCTTTATTCTTATATCTATCTATCTATTTATCTTCGGCAATATATCAAGATCCACACTCCTAATCTTTGTATGTAAGGACTGGTCACGCCAAAGAGAAGGCTAGTGTTTTCCAAGGTAGGATTTATAAATATATTTATGAACTTTTGAATGTTCATGTGATCCTTCTGGCTACCATTACTTTTAGTTTGTGTTGAGTGTAACTGGGAAAAAGAAATAAAAACAGAAAAAAGAAGTGTACCAATCACAGAGCTCATTGACAGCACAGCCCCTAAAACAGTTTGGTGTGTTTCAGGACAATATTCGCTTCCCTCCAAATTGCTATCTTTACGTGATACCAGTGAAACATGACTCCATAGGTTTGCCTAATTAGTTAGCAATCCTGCCATGACATTTGTTGCGCTCTGAGCAAAGACACCTCTAAACATAGATGTCAAATAGGCTCAGACTTGAATCTGCTGTCTGCTAATGATACTCATGATTGCTTTATTGATTGCCTATGATAATAATGGCTGGTCATGAATCTTCTGTGATCTCTCTCTTTTTAGGTATCATTACGCAAGGAAGCATTTCCTTATGTAATTTCCAAGTTTCCATGCTATTTAGGATGACTTTCTTGCACCCATGCAGATGGGCCATGGCTCACCATTCTCAGTTTCTTAGGAATAACCTCCTCAAGCCTTTTCCCCTTGAAAGTACCTGTAAGCAGTTAAAGGTCATGATTGTTCACTCACAAGATCAATATACCATTAAATTGTGACAAAAAGCCATACCAGACTATTAAGTCTACCATACCCTCAATAATCCTGATAAAATAATGAGCAATTTTAACCTCAGTGGCAGTTAACAGTTCCTTGAAAACCCATCCCAGTATAACAGCATTGAGTTAAACTTTATGGAAATGCTGCTTTTCAGGTATTTTTGCCCTAAATGATCCACCTTATTTGCTTTTAACCTTTGTTTCTATTGAATTAGAGCCACACAGCTACACTCAAAATCAAGGTTGAGTATGAGGTTCTACAGAATACATTTTGACAGTCTCCTAGTCCTAGGCTAACATCCTGTAAGTTTGAGGCTTCCTGTAACCAAACTAGCTTCTTCTTAGTAGAGATGTTGTAATGTGTGCAGTCAACACTTGAAGATGTCTGGCAATAACGAGGGTGTTTGGGTGAAGAAGACAGCTAAGGGGAAAAAAACAATTAATTTACTCCCATTAAAAGTCTGTTATGGTTGACACAGAAGGAAATGCAATTCCATTCATTACCCTTTATGCTATACCAAAATGCAGCATGCATATTGGACAAGATACAAGACAGCCCGTTGTCAATGCAGTTGACAATAACGCAGGTGACAGTTGAATAAGTCCCTAAAAGTGAAAACGAACACCTGAACACTGTTTGATGTTCTGGCACCTGAGGAAAAGCCTATTCCTTATCAGCTTTAGCCATCAGACCTTTCGAGCCAGATCTCCCTTGATATGTTAATAGCCTAAACCTTGGGGAAGACAGGAAGCAACAAAGCTTTAGGTCAATTAAGGCTTCCACTTGTGTACTAGTGTATCATATGTAAGAAAGGAGCCTGAAATCTCCTGGCTGTATCCTAGATACTGTCTTAGATACCTTAATTAGAAAACAGAGAACGTGTTTTAATGGAACTAATAACCCCTTCTCATTTATCTTCAGCTTTTTTAGAGTCTAGAAAGAGACAGAATTTACTTTCATTTGCACTTCCCTGACATTTCTAGTATTTCAGGTCACCAGTCTGTTATCCCACTGCAATGCTAAGGTTTCCTGGAGTACACAAGGCCTCCTGTTAGGATGGTTATGGGGAGAGGAGAGAAGATGAAAGTCTAAAATAGCTTTTTGCAAATCAGCAGCAATGCAACACTGAATTAAGAGACAGAATAAATAAACTTCCCACTAAGGTGAAAGAGAGTGTCATAACAGGCACTGGAGCTGGCCACAAGCAGAGGGCCTGCACCCTGTGGGAAGAGATTGATAGAATTTGGTAGTCTGAAACTTAATGAACATTGCCACTCTTTTTTTTTTTTTTTCTCCTTCTTTTAATACACAATAGCTTATTTAGCATTCAAATTGACAAACAAAGCCAGAATGAAGCAACACACATGTCAAAATTTAAAAGAGTTATGATAATTATTTTGCGCTGCCATTAGGGTTGATGTGCCTAATGCAACTGCTGGGTTCTGAATTTGCCATACACATCTTTTATTTAAAAATTATTCAAATGTATAAGAGAAGTAATCTCAAGGATGCTTTCTTTCTACCTGTATAGTAGCCCCTATACTAATTTCTGCTATTCTAAATTACATTCCATTTTGCAAAGTCCTCTTGAGGTCTCTCAACAGGATGTCAAGTCAAGTATCTGGCATTGGATTGTTTCTACAAGGAAAGCTTTGTCTACACGTATTAGCAACCAAATCGCATAGTAATTTACAGCATTAGCCATTACTGCTTCGATGCATGAATGAAGCACTTTTAAAAGACTTAATACTTGTTTACTTGTCCTTTCTTTCAATCAGCACAAGCAGCCAATTGTGAATGCGAACTTGAAAGTGTAAATTTATGCCATTATTTATTTACATGAACACGAGTATATTAAAACTTGACTAAAAAAGCAAGAAATATTTATGCCTGCATTTGGAGAGCTGACATACCAAACAATTTTTTTCATAAAGAAAACAAATAAGTGTCAAATTCTATCCTTAGAAGATATTTCTGTAGGTCACAAGTAATGGAAAATGAAGTTTCAAAACTCTAGTGTAATCTTAATATAAGTGGTGTCAGTGGTTAATATAGGAAAAAAATACTGCTTTGCATTGCTTAAAACTAAAGGTTTATTTTACAGGAAGCCTTATTCTATTAATAATACTTGTTGGCCAGGAAATGAAAATGCCCTGCTGTATCAGTAGTGTGGGCACACAGGCAGTAATACTACATCATACCATGCAGTTAAACCATAATGCAATAGAGTCAGTACACTTAAGGCCACACTGTCAGCATTTATTTTTCTGCAGTCATGGTCCTCCCTCTAGTTGTCCCATGCTTTTTTTGAGATTTCTACATTTGAGTCTCAAAATGATGACAAATTCCATGAGAGTCTAAATTAAAAATAAAGAAATGAAAGGGGAAAAGGTGATGTACATTTAACCGGTAAACCAAAACCTCTTTTGCTCAAAATACATTTCTCCCACTATGAGTTCAAATAAAATGATGTTATGATACAAATGTACTTTGAACAAGGACCCCATCTGGAGTACTGCATCCAACTTTGGAGTCCTCAGTACAAGACAGACATGGAGCGGGTCCAGAAAAAGGCCACAAAAATTATCAGAGCAGTGGAACATTTCTCCTATGAGGAAGGCTGAGACAATTAGGGTTGTTCAGCCTAAGAAAAGAAGGCTCCAGGGAGACCTTATTGCAGCCTTTCAGTACTTAAGGAGGGGCTATGGGAAAGAACGGGAGGGAATTTTTAATAGGACCTGATGTGATAGGACAGGGGGTCATGGTTTTAAACTAAAACAGGGAAGATTCAAACTAAATATAAGGAAGAATTTTTTTACAATGAGGGCAGTGAAATACTGGAACAGGATGCCTGGAGAGGTGGCATTTAAGGTCAGTCTTGGATGGGGCTCTAAGTGACCTGGTCTAGTTGAAGATGTAGTAGCTGGAGGGGCTGGAGAAGATGACCTTCGGTCCCCACTGGCCCAAACTCTTCTATGATTCTACAGTTTCCTGTTATAAAAATGAACTATGTTTTTGCTTTGAGATACAGATATCCAACCCTATGTGGCTTTGTACCTTTTAGTAAAAGAAGTCAGTCAGCTAGGTCCCAGTGAGAAAACTCCATATCCCTGGAAGGGTTGAGGATGTCCCTGCTCATTGCAGAGCTGATGATTTTTAAAAAAACTCTTCCAGCCCAAACCATTCTATGATTCAATTTAAGACCCACTAAAGCAGAATCAAATAATGCGTTGAATATATATTTTGTTAGCTCCACCATATAAAAAAACTCTGTATATAGCCATGCAAATTATTTTTCATTTCCTCAAATAAAGGATTGGATGTTTCCTCTTTTTGCCTGGGTAGAATAAGGAAGCTAGAGCATTCTGACTAGTACAAGGCTGCCTGAGCTGTGTTATTTGTTTATTATCTCTGATCTGTGGTAAGGTTGGCCATCTCATGAAACGCAAAGCTCTCTCTCAGCAGTAACTTCTTTGCTGAAAGCAAACTATTATCCCACATTTCTTTTTTTTTTTTTTTTTTTTTCCTGCTTTCTGGAGCTCACGGTCATAAGAAGGGAGGAAGAATAGCTGCTGCTCATTCCCTTCTCTTGGTGGAAGATCATAAGACACCAGTTTTGTTCCTGCTGTTCTGTAATGGACAGGTAAAGGTCAGGTGAGGATGCCTAATGTGCAATAATTCTTCTCTACATCCTTTACTTCTTCTAATGCTGAAGAGGAGCATACATAACTGGGGCACCTTTCTCCTCCACCAAAAAAAAAGAGGAGGTAGTGGAAAATGAAAAAAAAATAGAGGATTATGAGTTGCATAACAAGCATCATTTTATTTGGTCAATTTCTCACCTAGACAAACAACTAGCTGGGAAGAAAACATGATACCACTGATGGATAACTGAATGGAAATGGTTAGAAGGGTGTTTAGGACTATTTCTGTTAGATGCGATTTTATTCAATGGTGTTGCTTAAATTGTCATTCTGAGCACCTTTTTAGCAGTAGCCAAGCCTCAGAGTCTTCAGAATTTTGCAGTAGTTCTAAAAACCTTTGATATATGAGTGTCATTCAAAACAGAGTCAGAGAAAATGCTACACTATATTTTATTGTGTGCTTTGTTTTGAAAGTAAAAGGCAGGTTGATTCTATGAATTTGGATAGAAGCTTCCATATGCTATCCTTCCAAAACTCAAAACTCTGAAGGCATCTATTCTAGGTATAGACTGTATTATGTGTTGATGTTTGTGTGCATGTTAAAAAACAAACAAACAAAAAAAAAAAAAANCACAAACAGAATGACAAGCAATGGACGTGAACATTTAAACATACGAAAAAATTTTTGCTGGAATATTGTGAAATACTGGAACAGGATGCCTGGAGAGGTGGCATTTAAGGTCAGTCTTGGATGGGGCTCTAAGTGACCTGGTCTAGTTGAAGATGTAGTAGCTGGAGGGGCTGGAGAAGATGACCTTCGGTCCCCACTGGCCCAAACTCTTCTATGATTCTACAGTTTCCTGTTATAAAAATGAACTATGTTTTTGCTTTGAGATACAGATATCCAACCCTATGTGGCTTTGTACCTTTTAGTAAAAGAAGTCAGTCAGCTAGGTCCCAGTGAGAAAACTCCATATCCCTGGAAGGGTTGAGGATGTCCCTGCTCATTGCAGAGCTGATGATTTTTAAAAAAACTCTTCCAGCCCAAACCATTCTATGATTC
>VZRU01000264.1:25464-35625 GCA_013398155.1 Pedionomus torquatus
TTTGTGTGCATGTTAAAAAACAAACAAACAAAAAAAAAAAAAACCAAAACACAACAGAAAAAATGCAGGAATATATTGCATTTAATTTTTATCCAAATATTCCCCAGCTTAATTTCTCATTACATCAATTTTCTCTCTATTTTTGAGAAGAAATGCAGATATAAAATTCTGATGTCACTAGCTGAATACCAAACAATTCTTGCTTTATTCCTCAAGGACAACCAAAAAAAACCCTATCCCAAACTCTTTTTTTAACTGCTTATTTTAAGACAAAAAAGGGTTCATATTTTATCTAGCATTGTACTGCATCCATAACTACAGTCTCCTATAGGTGTACAATTCCATAATTTCATTGACATTGATGAAACAAATATTTGAACAGACAGTATTTGAAACAGAGAATAGATCCCTTGATATAAAATAACAATATCAGCCCCACCCAAAACCAAGCAGCTTCTTGTTCCTGAAAGATTAAAATAATCATTACAGTAACCCAAAAATTTGCTGATTTAGTTCTTGATTTGAATGCTGATTGGATCTCTAATAAGCTAAAAGTGCATCTTTGAAAATTGTCTATCTCTGAGGAAAGTAATTAACAAAACAAGGTGTAGCTATACAAACATTAGCTAAGTTCAGAACCTAACAGGATCAATGCTACAACTAGGGAAATCAGCTATGTGATAATAACATCATGCTGCTCCCTGTTTATTTAGTCAGGCCCGCAAGACCTGAGTGGTAAAGCAGATGGATATCATTGACAAGTGCCTGTCACCTAGCTCCTAGTGGGCTTGTTCCTAGCCTGTTGAAAAACTACAGTGCCACATGGCAAAAATTGACATGATTAGAGCTCTCTACTCAACAGAGTGCCAGGTTGGAATAGTAGTGATGCATTAGAGGTCAGGTCCAAGATTCATCTACTGAACTGTGAAGGAAGGTTAGCCTAATCTCTACCCTGTGTTATGTACGGGTGAGTTCACTTCAGTTAAAGTAAGAAATGATCCAAATAATCACTCCTTCCTTCAAGCCAAACAAGTAACATCTGAAGAAACATCCCTGTCACAAAAGAGTAATTGGTTCCTAACTTGCTCCCTCTGGAAAAAGAGCAGAGCTGCTGAGTATGGGAAGCAAATATTTTTTTTTTAATAATGTATATAGTAGCCTACCCCTAGCCTACAATCTTCCAGTTAATTCACTTTACATAGGAAACATGTCATTTCTCTAATATGCAGTCATTCTGGGGTCTGAATGCAGTGCTGGTGCTACAGTTCATTAGTTTATCTATTAAATCTCTTTTTGCTTTAGTCATTTTTGTTGCATTTCTCTGCATCTTTCTTCTTTCTGCTACTTCCTATTGGAGGTAAGGCAACCAGATGGAACATAGTTTTAAAAGCAAGGCCATATTGTCAGTTTGTATTGTAGCATCACAATATTTTGCCATTTTCTTCTTTACTCATTTATTGATACCTAAAAAGCCTAAAAGTTTGTTGGCATTCTTTAAACCTTTCTCTAAGTGGCTACATTCAGTTTAGAACTTCTTATTTAGTGGCTCAGGATTTTTTTTTTTTCCTGTGTTACCTTGTGAGTTTCTGTATCTACTGTTGTATTGACTAAACACATATGTCCAATCTAAAAACAAAACAAAAAAAAAGGCAGAAAACTTAAAGTGTCTCCTTCAAGTTAGGCAGATGCCTTAAGCAAATGTTTCAGGAATGACTGTTAATCATCTGAATAAGAAAATATGTGTGCATAAATGAAAGTGCTCAATATTTGTTGTTCAGTTTTACTGTTTACTTCATTGTGGGAGTATAAAAAAATATAAGCTGTAGAAAACCAGTAAAATATCACAAAAAACAGTTAGTCATATTAGAGTGCTCTCTTGAATCACTTAACAAACTGGAAATTATTAATCCAAAAGATGTAAAAATGTAAATATTTATTACAGCAGGCAAAATAAGGGCCTGATTGCAAGTTATTAGTTAATTGGGGCTTTTCTAAAATCACAAAAATATTTCTCAAATCAATTGACAAGTTCTACTTTTACTTTTTTCTTACTTTCTTCTTATTTCTTTCATGAGAAGCTTTAGTCTCAAATTTAAGCATTAGAAGGATAACAGATACAAATTTATAGCTAGAGGTTCAAAAATACATGCTAATTCCCTAAACCTCTGTTCCTTAACTCAGTATAGCAGTCAGTGATCAAAACTTCTAGAAATCAGGTCTTACACGAATCACATGAACACTACAGAAAAATTGAGCCTATTCAACTTCATAACCTCAATACTGGAAGAAATTTGGCAGTCAAGCATGTTACATGTCTCCCTGAAATGCATGAGAGTGTGTAAGGTTCTGAAATATAAATGGTTTGTGTGGATTAATAAGAGAAAGTAAGCAACACTGAAGCCAGTAGATGGTGGTACACTCAGAATAAGCCACTCTAGAGCAATAGAATAAAGTTCCATAAAAGTGGTAAGAGACACACAGAGAGGTGTGTGTGACAAGGTCAGTAGACAGGAACTTCAAAAGGCATAACATGGGAAAGGAATTGAACAGCAAAGAAAAAAAAAAAAGTGCAAGACTCTGAGTACTGAAATCAATGTCTACCTTACAGAGGAAAAAAAAAAAAGGTCTGAATAATAGAAAAAGAAATAAAAGTGAAAAAGGTATGAGAAAGAGGGATGCCAGGAAAGGAAAAAGGCAAAGATGTATATATTTGGATTTGAGAAGAATCAGAAAGAAAATAACGATAGGAGAATATGTTCAAAGAATGCAGATTAATATTGGAAATACATGAGGGACAGTTTCAGAGGGACAGAAACAACGAAATGACAAGTAACAACAGTCTTCTATTTACACAGCAACCTGCATTGCAATTGCAGCTAAAGCGTTCTTGACTTTCTTTCCCAAATCAGTGTGCCTGTGTACGTATGTACGAACGTGTGACTGCGCAAATGGCTTAAATGCAGAAAGCAGTGGAGCAGAACAGAGCAGCTGTTTAGAACTGCACATCGACAAGACGTGGCACTTTAGGGCAGGAAGTAAAGGAGAATATGGTATCCAACTGAAGCTGCAGAAGGGATTTTATGTCAACAGAATGCAATTACCAAAACTGGAGTATTTCCAGGACAATAGGACTATCATAAAGGGATAATCATTATTGCCTGAAATTGAATATAATAAAGGAATTAGTTAGACAGAGAGAACTTGTTCAGAAAGGGGAACAAGATGATATGGCAAAAGAAATTGGAAAAGGTTGCAAAAGGCATGATCTCCTAACAATGAGAGACTGCAGGTATAAACTAGGTCATACCGGTAAAGGATATGAATCAGGCAGTTTTACAGGCATTAAAACTAGTTGATCTTTTATACTCTAAAGAAAGGTACAAATTAGGGCCAAATCTTTCTCTCTTCACTCATCTCATGAACTATGGATGCATGAGAGAGAAAAACAGCATCTGGTTAATAAAAAAGATCTGATTCTTGCCATAGCTATGAGTAATGCATGGATATGTGATAGTAGACTCAGAGGCAGGATCTCTGCAAAACAACCACAAGCTGTTGAAGTTTGTCATTAGATCTGGAGACAACTCTCCTCATGTCCTCAATTTCCCTGTGCATATTTCATAGAAAGAATACACAGAAAAAAAAATTAAGATTTAAAAGTTTGAAACATTAAGCAAAGCCCTATTGTTTTTCATTGCAACAGAGGAGCTAGAGCTGGCAACCATAAAAGCCAGAACCAAATATGAAATGTACAGCTCCTTCACGTATCTTATAATTGCATTTCAATACCCTTATCAATGGATAAAGTAGAGGTCCAATTTCTCAGCTACTGTGACTCTGTAGCATGTCCGGTGTTAATTTAATCCATTCAAGGCAGGACACTTCACTATGTGCTTCATTCCGGCTGTGCAGGCAGCATTGTAAGTGTACCTTTCAATGGAGTGTGTGATAAGAAATAATAATACGTGCATAGTGTTACCCTACAACACCTGTGAATAAATGTAGTAACATTTGCTAAAGCTGATGACCTACGATCTTTGTGAGTCATTATAGACATCATCCTTTCCTAAGACATTTTGTGTTATTTAGCCTAATGCTTTAATTCTTTGAAATCTAAAGTAACTTTTATAGAAGTCATCTAGGGAAAAAAAAAAAAAAAGAGGAAAAAAAAAATTAAGAAGGCAATACAGAGGACTTTCCATGACCCATTTGATTTAATTAAACTTAAATCAGTTTGAGTTCACACAATGTGGTCATGCTTAACATATCTGAAAGAACTATTTGAGTTAATATTTGAAAGGGTTGACAAAGGAAAAACTATGGACATACTTTACCTGGATTTTAGCAAAAGCTTTTGATACATTGCCATATAAGAATCTAATCCAGCAGCTAATCATTAAATTCTGTATGATGTGAGCTACTTGAGTGAATTAAGCTCTGGTGTGTGAGTTGATTTGGTTTACGGTAGAAAGACCAGCAGAATTAAGCAAAGAAACAGGTCCACTTGGCCACAGCAGTCGCCCTCCGTTTTTGTCCCTTTAGGACAGAGAGGAGATTTATGAGAGGTATGAAGGCCCATTTAGGGTGAAAACTCACCTTTCTGACAGAATAACAGTCTTCTTTCATGGAGTGATTGGAACATTTTCCTGAGAGCAAAATTAGTGAACAGGTCTTGATATTTCAGAGGCCGTATTTTTTGTTGTTTCCAGAACCAAAATATCCCTGAATTTACACAGCTTGTACCTCCCTAGAGTAATAAGGAGAAAGAAAAAAAAGAATAGAAATATTTCTAATAGTTGAGGGTTTTTTTAATTATTATTGTAATGATTGCTGTAATTTATTTTTCTGTTACATTTTTTCACTTTTCTCAGGGGATCTCTCACATAGCACATTCAGTAGGCATACCTACTGTAGGTGTTACAGCTGAATTTTATCCAGCATCAGAAAATATACATACAACTAAATTTAATTCCAGACCTATGAGTCTGCACTGTTAGAGTGTTCATGGCTTCATTTTGCAAGTGGATATTCAAGGCAGGACTTCTCAATTTTGGAAGTGTATACAGTCCTCCAATCTTAGAGACGTGAAAATGTTTACAGAGATTCCTATTGTATTAGTTCTGGTCTTCACCCATATTTTCAATACCTCCAAAGGTCACCACACTTCCATGGCTTCCATATCACTTTTATATCAATAGATTGTCCCTCTCTTGGTGCTAGTATGTAATCAGCATGAATTTCCATGGATTGTCCCATGACTCAGTGAAGTATTTCCACTCCTGCTTCTGCTAGGTCTCCTTGCACATTGGCTCACCAGGCAATGCCCTCCAACAGCACGGCTCCTGTGAAGGCTGAATAGCTCCTCAGTCTCTTCTTTCTGACCAGACATGGGATAATTTTTACTTTCTACTTGTATAATCCACATAAGTCACTGATGAAATGTAGAGGCATCTGAATGGGGTTAAAATCTTTTGCTTTATGCGTTACTGATGTATTCCACATTTCTTTGGGTTCAAATTCTACCCAGTCTGTCTAACCAAAGTAGATCTCAGCCATAAGTCTGTAGTCACTACCCATTTCCAGTAATCTGCAGTAATTAATTATGTCGTGTTATGTCAGCTCCTGGGGTAATGATAAAAAGAGGTTTCAAAAGTAGTTAATTCTTTAAATTATCAGTGCAGTGTTTCATTTTGTATGAAGGAGTGACATATGGAAATGAAAGAGATTGGAGTATGTTATGTATTCACTGTTATGTATTCACTGTGCTTTTACACGTTAGGTGCTTACGGAGGTATAATTAATTGAAAACTGAAAATCAAAATTTTGAAGTTTGCACAGTATGTTTGAGAATAAAAATTACATTGGATAAAAAATAAAAATCAATTTAGGATCCATTTCTACAACAAGCCCCTCCCTCCAATAATCTGCCTTTAATGATAGGATGGTTCCTCTGTATGTTGCAGGAGGTGGCTCTGACTAAAAACTGTACTCCTTAAAAAATAAAGATAAGCTTGAATCATGCTGACAACATAGCACTTGTTTTCTACTGTTCAGTTGCTTTCATATTCATAGATCAGGAAAAAAAGCAAAGTATGTAAACTCTGAACAGAAAAGTGTTACTTAGATCAGCTCTGCAACCTGCTGAAGGTGGCCACCAATATTAACACTGAAGGGATTAGGTGTTATGTCTGGGGACACTGTCCTGCATAGCCATTGTTTCATTAATGGTCCTTCTTTTGTGGTGGGATTAATTCTGTGCTTATGTGTTGTGAGCATAACTCCTTCAGGAGAAACTGTTTCTGATAGCACAACTTGGCAGAAAAATCACATCTCACTCACCTGTGGAATTATTAAACAAGTCCTCAGTCTTATTTATTGCTGACACTCACGGTTCTCCTTCTTCCTATTTCTTGACTGGCAAATAGACCTTTCTACAGAACATGAACCTTGCAATTCTTTTTAGCGTGGAAGCACATATGTTTTATTCAGTTCTTATATCTTTGCCCAGAGCACAAAGCAAGTCCTTAATAATTTAGTCTTACAGATGACTCAGAATCATCATATCCCAGGCTTACCCTTAAACCAAAGTTATTCATGGTCTGAACTTAGTATTATAGCTTTTAAATTCATGACTTTGGGAGCAGACAGTACTTATAAAAGCACATCGTATATATTTTTTTGTGCTAAATGTCAAACTATTAAGGTTTATATTTCCTAACTTTTCCAAAGATTAGGCGAAATACAACTTAGTTGCAGTACTTCACAGAGCTAAGAAAGCCTGAGAATAGTTTTTGTGATTTCAGCCTCTGCTGCAGTCTTCCTAATGCTGCAAGAAAATGACTTCAAAGTACTCTTTTGACAGTCATTCTTGGATACACAGCAATTACTGTCATGCATTTTATGCAATCAACCTAGAGCGTTTGGCTGCATGTCCCCACTATGGAGCTCCAGGAGTCAGACTCACAGTTCCGTCAGAAAGGATCACTCCTTAAGAACTGCTCTGACAGCAAGCTCTTTGAATAGATAATTCATTCTCTTCTGGTGTAAATCTCTAACTGTAGCCAATTCTGAAGTCATTTGGGAGATGCATAAAAAGCACAGGGCTCAAAATATATGACTTTTTCAATTTGGTGGCATTTCACTCAATTGAGTGACGCATCTTCACCTGATCCCAGGTTGTGATCTGTTTGTGCACAAAGCCTGAAGAATATTCTTTTTTTTTATACTACATATATATGCAGGCATTACTCTCATGAAGTGACCCTCTAAACATTTTTAGAAATATCCTGAGGAGTTCACTTAGTCTCCTCAGACTGATAATAATTAATAATTATAATTATTAATAATTAAACACTTTGCAAGTATTAACAAGTGAATGAGTTCTTCAGATCAATAATGTGTCTGACAAAAAAGTGGGGAAATTCCTATTAGAGAATAAGCAGTCGGTTTGATGACAAATTCCTGGAGGATTACAGGTATTGTTTCTGATTTGCTCTTTATCTTGACAAGCCTTGTGGATGAACTATAGCAAGATTACAATCATGATCATTCAGAAGAGCCCGTGTCTTTGGTGAACATCTAACATTAGTTTTATATATTCATATCCTGGAGAAATTTATCCTGTTTAACCCTTCTATTGCATACTAACAACTCTTGTCCAGGTACTTTATGTATTTAAGTATCAGTGCAAGTTCAGAGGATGAAAGCTAAATTAATTAAGAAAAATTATTTCAAAATTAAACTCCTGTTTAGATTGACACCATGGGAATTAAGGTGGATGCTTACTCCACATAACAGTGAGTGGTCCTTCTAAACATCAATGAAGTAAAGGAGAATTATGAAGACAGTGGTTACTTTTTTCAGGCCTCCTTCCTCTGTCTGCATAGGTGTGAAACAACCACATTTGACTATTAGCAACTAATGTAAGGCTCTTAACAGGTAGGACAACATTCATAAAATGTCTGATGGAAGCATGAGAAAACATAGGCAGGCATTGGAGTACGTGATTTTGGCTGTGCATATAACTGATATGGCTCAAGTACCCAGGTCCATCCAGAGCAAGCTTGAAGTTTTTTCCTCGGCTGGTAATGATTGAATCCTATTTTGTCAGTGCTCTTCTGCCTACAGTATGGCAAAAGAGACTTCAGAACATGCTGATGTCTTGTTTAATCACCAGAAATACAACTTGCCTCCTGTTGTATAAGATTCTATGTCTCAAAGTGATGGAAGTGATGATTTTGTTTTAAAAGCAAGGAACCATTTATTAACTAAGTCTTGCACTGAATTTTGGTTCATAGCAGGAGGATTTGGTTGTGCTCCAGTAAACAGCATGAATAATTAGGGATTTTATTCAAACAGAAGGAAATCACAAAGCCACAATAATGCTACCATCTCAATCAGGTAGTTTAGAGGCAAAGGAAGGCTGAATGAACAGAACTAGGATCCTCTAGTCCCTTGTTTTTCTTCACTGGGGAAACAGTCACAGAAATGTCACAGGATCTGGCCTGCATTCAACAGAGGATCCAAAGAACAAAACCAGTAAATATTCACTACTTAAATTAGACAGGTTCTGTAGGCCTAAGCTGTGATGGCTGTAGTTCAGGAGATGTAACTCAAGCTGATTACTGGATTACTTAACATCCATGTATTAAGGTGATATTCTAGATGAACCCCCAATATGTACGTATGGCTTTGCTAAGAGTATGCTTTGGACACTAACTAAAATTGCTTATGAGTTGTCTTTAGGTGGTGTGGCCGAGGATTAATCTTATCTGACATCAGACAAATTCACCAGTAGAATCTTTGCAGAGTTGTCAGCACCTCAACATGATAATCAGGGATGTGAAGTGCTGCCTGTGCTGTTCGTATCTATCCAAGCGAGGAGATGTGCAGTATGATAACCAAACATTACTCACACAAATATGTCATGCCACTCAAAGCTTTTTTTTTTTTTTTTTTTTTCCCCACTAAAGGCTCGTTTGGTGAGTAAATGGTAACTAAATATCATGCAATGACTATCCGTATTTTTAGGTTGCATGGAAATGATGAGAAATGACCTAGATCTTTTATTAAATCTTTGCTTATTGATGTCAAAGCAATTCATAAATTTGATTCCATTTTATTACCTCAGTTTCACAGTAATAAGAGAGTACACAACCCCGCTGTTATTTCTAATTCCTTGTGTGGTATTAGGTGTGTCAATGTGTTTACTTCCTTACAAAAGGCAAACCTAAACTGATACCATACTGTCTAAGGGTCTAATACATTTATCTTATGATTGCTGTTATATCCCTAGTCTGTGCTCATAAAGGCTTGTCCATTTTACTGTGTGCCATACAAGTATGGAGTATGGTCTGCTCTCCTAAGGATCTGACATTTAAAGAGATTTTATAAAATAAAACCAAGAACAGTTGGTGGGTACACTGTTTTCCTCAAGCCATGAAACTAGACCAAACGTCTCCTTTCCTGTGTACAAAAACATAAATATCTTTTGAGAGAACATAATTTTCAATGAGAATAAGATGTATGTATTGCTCTTAAAATGCAGTCAATCAAAATTTATCTTGAGGTGATGCCAGCAGAAGGCTGAATGACAAAAAGCTTGTTTTCCTTCCTGTGGCCTTTCCAGAAGAAAAAGCCAACTCAGAACTTAAATTAGTGTCTTTTAAATTAGCATGTCTCTACTAACATGTGTTTTCTTTACAGTTTCTTACAGTAATCTTTTAGAAGTTAGTTTATATTTCGAAGAAAAGGTGGAATATGCTTATTCTGTACCAGATCAGAACAGGAATTAGCGTATTTGTTGGTTATACCTGGAAATTTGAGATCAGACATTGACTTAGATCAAAAATAAAAGTGGACTTGGTGGCAAAGTTTAGAGCATGATCTAATAAGGTAATTTCAGATTAAGGCAACAAAATTCATCACTATATAAGCTTTTCTCTGTAAATCCAGAGTATTCAGGAGACATTACTTTCTGAGACTTTTGGATCTCCTTCAGATGGTGGAAGTACAATTTAGTTGCCTAATCAAAGGTGTAAATGTAATAGGGTATCTTCATTTACAGTTCAATCCCTGTTCATTGTAGCCAATGAATATGAAATATACACCTCTGAAAAGAAGAGGTCAGACCTGGAATACTTTTTTTTTTTTTCTTTTTTT
>VZRU01000264.1:50789-63987 GCA_013398155.1 Pedionomus torquatus
CCCCCTGCCATGGGCAGGGACACCTCCCACTTGACCAGGTTGCTCAAAGCCCCATCAAGCGTGGCCTTAAATACTTCCAGGGATGGGGCAAGAGCAAGCCTGAGGAGAAAGACTTAGGAGTATTGGTGGATGAGAAGGAGTTGACAATGTGAACTTGTAGCCTAGAGAGTCAACCACATCCTGGGCCACATCAAAAGAAGCGTGGCNGAAGGACATGGACCTGTTGGAACGGGTCCAGTGGAGGACCATAAAAATGATCAGAGGACTGAAGATCCTATGAGGACTGGAAGAGAGAGCTGGGGATGTTCACCCTCAAGAAGAGAAGGTTCCAGGGAGATCTTACAGCAGCCTTTCAGTACCTAAAGGGGGCCTACAGGAGATATGAGAAGAACTCTCTATGAGGGAGAGTAGTGATAGGACAAGTGGTAATGGTTTTAAACTGAAAATGGGTAGAGGAAAAAATTCTTTACTGTGAGCAGGGTGAGGCACTGAAACGGGATGCAGGAGTCTTCTGTTCTTATAAGATCACATAGAGCATTTTACAGGCAAGTGCTGCAAACAGAGAATTCCAAAATACAATGCCAAAAAAAAATAAAAAATTAAAAAATTGTCCATTTCAATGCAAGATTAGACATTTAAATATTCAGAAGACGTTTGCCCCATCTTTTTTATTTCTTCCTTTAATTGTTCTTATGGATTCCTTCTGTCTGGACAACTGTTAGATAACCAAAATGGAACTGCTAAGATCATATTTGCTGTCAATTCATTTTCTGCATGTCCTATGTGCCTGTATTTTTTAATGACAAGGTCAAGCTTTGTTTCCTCAACTTTAGTTGCCAACTAACCTTCCATAATCAGCTTCATCTGATTACTTCAAGCAGCAGAAATCCATGCTGGGTATCAAAATATTTCATGTGAGAGATCAAGGGGGTTTCATATCAAGAATTCTTGGAAAATTGTTTTGTCTTCTTTTATTCAGGATATTGTTTTCAAAATGAACACAACAACAGTACATTGGAAAACTGATTTCCTGATTTCTCAAAGGGTGGGAAATGCTGATAAAATTTCTTGCTTCTGGAATAGTTGCATGGGTATATATTCTGATATGATTTTAATTATATTGTCATATAATATGTTTTCCTTGGAACCATTGCCCAGAATCTAAGGATCACTGCAGCTCTCAGTGTTTTCTCTGAAAGAAGGGTAAACTGGATTGACCTTGCTTCTAATAGTATGTACAAAAGTTGTAACAGAAAAGAAGATCCCACTAAACCAAAGACTCAGTCAGTCCTATATGTCTATGGAGATACTGAAAGAATAAATCATCAAGTATTCTGCTGGAGGATACTTGGGAACCATACTAACAAGGCCAGTGTATGAACTTCTAAAGAAGGGAGGTGGAAACTAAATAATGTTTTCAAATCACAGGACTTCTGCACCAATGATGACCATGTGGGAAGATAAATTCCCACATTATGTAACCAATGCTTTCCATTGTTATATTCAGTATATTCTACTGAACTTATAAAAACAACTGTTCAGAACATAAGAAGTGCCAGAGCAAAAGTTAGCCGCACAACAGTAATGCATTTTTCTTCTCAAAGGACACCTGCCTCATTTTTCAGTGCTTCTGAGGATAAAGCAGGCTTTTGTATGAGAGGTGGCTTCATCTGGAAAATGAATGAGGCAAAGTTTTGAAAGATAAGTTCCTGTAAAGGGAGATGTCTGTCCTTCAGGAAACAGCTTACTCTATGTTTCTCCCACTAAGTCTGTGTGTGTGATCTTGGGCAAGACTTTTAAATCAGTTTCTCCAAGGGCTTAATTAAGTATGGTCCTCATTTTCTGATACTAACTTAAGATTCCTAGATCTTGATTGGTAGAAATACCGAATGCTCACATTTGCAACTGAAATCAATGGAACCTGCATTTTATAAAAGCACTGTGGAAAAGCAAGTTGCTGTGCTTCAGCTTAGTTATACTGTACTGATGGACACTTTGATCATTTTGCCTCTAGTCTCCATGTATCTTGATTTTTCATTTGAAAAATCCATATGGTAATAATAACAACTTTGGTACTCCTTTAAGATAATGAACTAATTAGTTCAGAGTTTCCATAAGTTATAGATATAAAAATGGAGATTAAAAAAATCTTAAAGACTTCTTTAGATCTTTCACCTAGATTTTGAAGCTTTAAATATACCCTGTAATATTGAAGGAAGTGCTGAAAAAAATCAATTTAAATAAGAGCGTACGAATGTGTTGGGTTTTTTTAATATTTAATATATCTTGAAAATACTTCTCTTAGTAAAGCCAAAATAAGAATGCTAGCTTTGTAAGAGGTAATATAGTTTATTTTTAAATGACTCTCAATTGAATGATTGTTTTTAAAAATCTGAACTTTTACCAAAAGCCCTACATATTGCCTAAAATATTGTATGCAGTTTTAGCAATACAAAAGTTCATGGGAGTGCTGTGAAGTTTATCTGTGCTTACAGATCAAGGGAACCAGACCTGAACAGGTGTTTATGGTTTTCTTTTAATTCCGTTGTTCCTACCTTTTTGCCTTTTTAAAGTGCTAGGATTGTGATCTGCTGTCTCTTTTCCAGACTAGTCACAAAAACAATGAGCTTGGATACCACAGTGGCATGATCTCTCATGTTTGATTGTTTCAGACAGTGATGTTATCTTTAGTGAGAGGTTTCCTGGGCACTTCTGCCAGAGACAAGGACAATTTACGTAGCCTCCTCCTCTCCTCCCTGTCTCACTTTTGCCAATACATTTCCTACAGGACTGATGTACCTCATTGGGGAAATGATCAGCCAGACACCAGACAATTCTCATGGTTGTTTGAAATCACATTTTCTTCCTGTGTACAGGACTGTGCAAACATTGTGTTGGGGCAATTGAGGGGTCACTGGAAAGGGAACAGTGACAAGAAATAACAACTAGGCAGGGTGGTCAGGGAATGTGGACTGACAAATGTTACCTTAAACAAATGCTTGTGAAACCAGGGCCTGACTTAAACCGGAAGAAGTGGAGTGTAGAAATAGTGTCTTTCTAGGAATAAAGTTTACTGATTCTTTTAAATAATGGATTGCTTTAATGTTACTCAGGGAATAAAAAAAAAAAAATATTGTTAGAGAACAGAGCTGTAAATAGCCTCAGGCAATTTCATATGGAGAAGGGAAACAAAAACAAAATGAGAAGTCATTGGCAATATGAACCTCTACTGATTAAATCTGATCTTATGATCTCTGCTGGGAAACACACAAACAGTACAGAGTAAACTTGCTTGAGAATAAGTCACAACGTTGAACAAAGTTTACAACACTATGAATGGTCTTATTAAGAGAATGTAAAACAGCCCTTCCAAGAAACAAAAATAACACATTGTTGTCTTTATTTCCATTATAAAACCAGAAAAAAAATAGGGCCCAACTACCCACAGTTTCCTTTTTTCTTAGTAAATATTAATGGCTCATGTCATCTGGTAGGATTAGAGTCTACAGGGATTTCTTTTTTTTCATATGTACACATTAAAGGTCTTTTACCTCACAGTTCAAGGAAAGTTGTTTCCACATTTCAATATTCAAGATGTCCATCATTCTGGTATTCAAATTTTATAATTTACCTTCTCCCCAGTAAAATATTTCTAATGGGCAGTGCTTAAGTGCACAGCAAGAAGATAATCACTCTTCCTCTAAATGTACTAGTGCTATTGTATTACTCATTACTCATAACTAAAAAAAACTAATTTCAAGGAAAATTTATTTCACGTGTGTTCATCATTTTCCAATGGAACGGTACCTTTCTAGACACTAGACTGCACTAGCAATTAATTTTGGGTCTGAGGTATCAAACAATTTTAAAATGAGTGTGATCCTCTTCAGACATCAGTTCCATGCCCTTCAGTTGCTTGCTTTCTTTCCATGCAATTATTCTGCCTCTTTTCCAGCCAATTCCACGATCAGTTTCCCCACAGAAGAGGCTGATCTCAAATAATGAGTCTGCAGTGATTTCCCCAGAATGACTCCAAAAGTTGTAGATATAGCCCTAGCTTTAATTAAATTGTTGTCTCTACTCAAGATAATGTAAATAAGGCCTCGGCTGCACATTAGCTTCTTGTAGCAGCAGTCTGCATTCCAGGCAAGTTACTGCAGCCTGCACTGGAAGCCAATCTTACTGTTGCTACTGCTATACAAATTAGCCATATTAAACTAGCCGTACTTTACCGCTGCATAAATGACAGGCATGCTTTCTGGCAACAGTCTAGACGAGTTTCAACCGGAACAAGGAACATTCACATTTAATACATCAAACTGTCTCAGCTGGACTGTGGGTATTTGCTGGCAGAACCTGTATGAAGAAGCACGGGTGAGGAAATAGACTGTGGTGAGAGCAAGATGAGATGTGAATGCTTTTGAGAAAACAGCATTGCTAGCCACCATTTGTTGCTCCTCAGTTTGATCCTCCACTGCACCTGTGTAATGTAAGTACAAGGAAAGGTGATAAAAAGTGCAAAGGATTGGCTAGTTACTATACAACAGGGAAGAGTGAGGTCTGCTGCTCATTTGTACTGCTGGACATAACACCTATGGTCAATTAGAGTGCTTTAATTTTATTGAGCATCTCAATATATAAACTTAACAGTATAACTAATATATGTTCATGGGTTTCCACAGCTCTTCAGTGATAATTATCCACAAAGACTGAAATATTTAATTCCTTCCTCTGATGTTGATTCCTGGGATAATCAGGAGGTTACTTAACCTTGACCCGTTTGTAAGTTGATATTGTAATTTTGAGATCCCCAGTTTACATAGATTTGCATTACACAGGATAATATAAAATGATTGGGAAGTATAGGATTTAATTGCCTCACCTAAACATAACATAGTTCCTGTACTATCTTTCTGTAGTTTATTGTTAGAATTTTGAAAGGCTTCCCTTTTAAAGGCAGCTGGTGGCCCACTGTATTTGATGACCCTCGCTGCAAGGCACCAGGCAAGCCCTGATGATCAAGATTATCCTGATCCAAAAAAATAACATTTAATGCAAATTCAGACAGAAATGCAAATTGACAGTGTTTCTTCAGCTGAAATTCTGTTGTGGACTGTGGTGTATTTATTCTCAAGTTCAAAATGTAAAGTTCTAATGAATGTGTGGACAGTAAAACAGGGAAAGGTAGAATTCCTATCCAGGTAGACACATGGTGCTTTTCTATATTTCATGGAATAGGTCATGTCTAGCAGCACAGAGCCAGAAATCACACCTACTTGACCCAGGAAAACTTCCCGATTCTCTGGAAAGATAAATCTGTACAGAGAACATAGATTATCACACACATCACTTTTGTATGTTTTCTTCTTCTATACAGTCTTTCACTGATAGAAAATTCCAAACCATCTTTCAAGAGATGTTTTGTAGTCCCATCCCTTTCTGATGTTCCTGGCTCACTTTTCCAGTTGTGACACTAGAGCTTACAAAAACCTCACTGCTGTGAACAGGCAGCAGGATCTACACAGGTGTTCCAGCTCTGGGGGCTTCATGGCTCACCATGAAGAGAGAGATGGAGTCTAAGTCTTCTTTTTATCAGTTTTTTTGTTAAAATAATTTTTATTGATTTCTAAAAGAAAAAGAAAATTTCTGATTTTCTATTATTTTGACTAAAAATATCTGTGATGTGTGCCCTGGGTTGAATGACAGAGGACTAACTTCTAATGGTTGGGTGGACTGCAGCTCTGGAAGACCCTAGTGTCTGAATTAATGAAAATATTTGCTTTATAGCCAGCTATGCTGGATCCAAGGTCTCGCTGTTTTTGAGCCTCGCCAGGTGCAGAGACGAGGAGGAGCAAGGTCTGGGCATTTGACCCAGGCTGGCCAATAGGATTATTTCATACCATGAACGTCACACTCAGTATAAATTAGAAAAGTTTGTTGTGTAGCTTTCTCTTCCTTGACGGTGGTGATCCATAGAACTCCTTGCCCTACTGCTGGACCCTTGAAGCCTTCCCTTCCTCCTGAAGCCATTGCACTTGCAGTGTCTGACATTTGCTGTCCACTGCTGGGAGTGCACAGCTTCCCCTTGGCAGAACTAGCTGAGTATAATTCTTGTACATTTTACACTAGTGTCGGGATCAATATTGGTTCTTTGTTATTATTGTTAATTATTTTGTCTTTTCTTATTAAATCTATTTATATTTTAACCCTTGTGTTTCCTGGTTTTCCCTGGTTCCCCTTCCTGGGTGGGGAGGGGTCACCAGGTGATAGATTAATTGTCTAAACAGTAAACTGTTTGGGGCTTTCTCAAACAATAACAGTGTTAATGGACCTTACTAGGTGAGTCAGCTGAAAATCCCTCTGCATTTGTACATGAGTTGTACTGCAGCTGTTATTCTGGCTGTCACATTGTACCTTAGGTAAAACCTAAGGAGTCCTGTAAGAAAAAGCTCTCTGTGTAACCCAACATTTTCAGGACATGTAAATATTTTTAAAATTATCTGGCATCCTAACCCATGCCAGAATTAGAATAATAAAGACATATTCTGCAGGGGTAGTCCAAAGGAAACATTTTCCCTGAACTGGAACTGTCTTGCGTTTACTTCAGTTCAAATTAACTGAGTATCCCACTGGCTGGGATTTTATTTTATTTCACTAATCTAAAGAATCTACTACATTCAGAGGAGAGAGAGAAGATGGCTTCTTAAAATTGGATACTGTTGATAAAGTGTGGAAAAGTTCTCTTCCTGAAAACAATAACCTACATCTAATGGTAAGAAATCACCAGCAAATTCCATTATGTTTGTGGGCTTGACATGTGGTACTTATTAAATGTAGGAACAAAGCCACTTTATACATCATAATGTTCACATTACAAATTCACTGTTCATAATGGTGCTGCAAGTGTGTATGCAATTTTTCTGAACTTATGAAATATATTTCTGACACCTCAGGTATTGATGTATGCATGCGCGATATTGTCCCAGTGCAGTAAGGGAGTCTTAACTGATGTCTGCAAGATTTGATTTATTACAAGTAAATATGATTGCCTTCATAATCTGATTTTATTATGTTCGGGGCTCTCGCAGGTAAACTTTTAGTAGAAGGAAGAAGACCAGTTTTATTAAACCAGTCTATTTCTGCAAACCAAATAGTTTCCTGGAAAAAAAAAAAAAAAAAAAAAAAACCGAGTCTTCTCCATAGATGGCAAAGTATCAATCTACAAGAGATGGAGGNTAAAGGATACTTTTTGTATGCCAAACTTCATTCTTTCACATAAATATCCTGGAATACTTCAATTCTGAAAGGCAGAGAACCAATCTGTCCACTTCACTGAACCTCTGGAAGGATAGACGCAAATGCTGTCACTAGAACTTCTATAGTTGCAACATTACTTTAATATTGCCTCAGAATACCTCGCTATAAAGTGTGGCATCAACCCCTAAAGTACATTTTTTGCCCTTTATGATACCAGAGCTGTGCAGAAGACAATGTTGCATACATATTTTTGTACATGCTTTTTTTTTTAATATATTAGACATGGCAGAATTGCAAAGGATGCCTCCTACCTGAGTGGAATATGGGATTATATATATTGACCCTTTCATGTAAATAATAAAAAAGAAAGAGTCTCAATAATATTTTCTGTCTTTCCATGCTGTTGAAGCAATTAGTACCCAGGGTACATGCAATCTTATTTCCCTGTGTAAGCTAGAAAGGTTTTCTTCATAGTGTCCAAAATTTTTCAGTAAAGTCAAACATGTTTTGTTCTCTTTTATGTTGCTTTAAATAGCGAGGAACCCACTGAAGTCAGTATATTTGTGGGCACCATATCATATGAGCAGAAGAGAAATCAGGTGACTGACTGAAAGGGTTATCTAGCCAGTGCTTCAGTGAACTGCAGAGCATCCATCAAGTACAAGCAGGCAGAAATTTAATTGTTTCATCACGTCAATTGTTTGATTTGAGATGACTCAGTAGTTTCTGTGAGATACCCTTCTCTGGTAAGATTTTGAAATCCTGGATATGCATCCTGCTATACAATGCTGTCCAGTTGCATGGCTCTTAAAACTGCATATGCACTTTTTTTGGCTAATAGGTGTTTAGACCTCCACATGTAACACCATCCTTTAACTTGAAATCAAATTTTTTTAGGACAGCATGGAAAGAGGTGTTCCAGAGAGGTGGTATGTTTACTATTTTGTTTGTGATTCAAAGGGGAAAAGTAACATGGTAAAAACTGCAGTTTGGCTTCTTTGAGCTGAACTGGGGCTTCTGTCCTGTCTGATTATTTATCATTAGGCTTATCTTCAAATGTAAAAATTGGGACAAAAGCTTGGTTGAGCTACTACCCACATCCTCTAAAATCTACTTAGCCAAGATAATGACACTTTATGGCACTTCTTGAAATGGTTACTAGCTTCTAAAGGAAATTAAATGCTCTGGTTAAATGAAGAAAATCTGGGTTATCACCATAAGATCAGAAAAGTATGTAGATTTAGCAGTGGAAAAGGAAGTTCTGTTTTGCTTTGTTGCTGCTGTGGGTACTAGGACAGTCAGTTTGAAAGAACAACTGCAGAAAAGCACAGACAGTAGAGCTTTACCATGACTTTATAGCATAACTTTTCCCTGTAACTCTATATGCAACTTATTGCATATTGCTATTCAACAACATTGCACAGATATGATTTTTTCTCACCTGTTTTGATTGCTACTGTATTTATGATGAGTTGTTGCCAGCAATAACATACAGAACTATTTCCAGCTGATGTATCTGTCTCAGACTTGGTTTAATTATTGCTGTTACTTTTGCTGTCCTTTAAGTGAGGAAGGTGGTAACTATGCCTCTACAGCGAAGTACAAGAAGAAGACCTAAGCTGATGGCATGTCTAATTTTTCAGGAAGTTATTCTTACACCACAGCAAGTCCCGAATCACATTCAGAGAATGAAAAAATGTAAACCCCTAGATATATAAATCTAAGGAGCAAAAATTCCATCATATCCAGGGGACAGATGAACTCATTCCAGTAGGTCTCAGAAATGGACTAAGAAAAACACCACATTATTAATGTGTGTGTGTGTGTTTACCTGTATGAAATACATATTTAGACCCTGTCAGTGGGAAATAACACCCAGCAATATATCTTTTTATTTCTTCAGTGGTATTAATTTCTTCAGCAAAGGGTAACAAAAAGTTTAGTTACTCTGTGGACATAAGTCTCTGGTATGGTATAAATATCATATGTGGTGGTGGACAGTGTAATGGAATTTTATTTTCATCCAGTAGGGACGACCGTACAGAATCCATTAGTGGCTTTGCTTTGCTCTGCCACCTGTGAGTTATGCAGTCATTCCTAACTCATGAAAATGAAGTATGCTGTCCTTCCCACCATCAGAAATCCTGTATTTATGAACACACACAATGCAGAATATATTAACGTGTATAATACTAGCTCATCTGTGGACCTTCAGGTACACGCAAACTTATACAATATGTTCATGCATAGGTCTTAATGTGTGGCTTTATACACATAATTATATAAATTTGAGGGCACTGTTTCTAGTAAATGAATAAATAATTTTAACTAAAGATATGCCAAAAGATGTGTTTTTGCAGGGAACTCAGCCAGCAGGTACTTGCCAATACATGAACAAAGACAACACTTTCTGTTCTAAACATTCGAATTGAAAAATTCGGAATGTCACATAATGCAAATGACACACAGAGTCACAACAACACATTATTATCATTTATATTACTTCATTTCATGACACAATCACTGATAAATTGAAAGTAAAATGACAATAGCATCGTGAATCTCCTTTTTCCCCCCCTTCTTTCTCTAAATTTTTTTGGTAAATAGAATCCTGGCTAACATTTGAAAGAATTCATCATTTCCTCATTTGGTAATTTCGTGTGAATTAAAACACTGTGTGACAGGAGACTTTCTAATACCAAAACCAAACTGTTTTAATAGAAAGAAAATTGTTCTCTGCAAAGTGCTTGTTCACTGTCAATCCAGTACTTTTCACTTGCACTAAATTCACTTCAAAGAGAAAAGTCCATGAGTATTACAATTGACTTCTTGAGGCAAGTTGCTGCGCTTGTTTTTTAATTTCTCTACAAAGTATTAAGCTCATTCTGGACACCTGAACATAGCAGATATTTGGTGGGATAGTCTTCAGGATTGTGTTGCAGGATCCAAATGCTGTAGTATAGTTCTTTGTAAATGTGTTGGTGTCCTACATATACTTTAGTAAGCCCTGTTTTCATCAAATATTTTAGCTTCAAGCCTTTCATAGGCTACCATAAACTACAAAAATATCCATCAGCCACAGAAGAGAGCAGTACCAAAAATTAAGGGCCTGAATATTCTCAGCAAACTCTTTACCACTTGCACATGAAAGCAGGAGAGGTATCCCGGCTTTTAAAGGCAATTTATTTCAGTGGTGTAAAGGTGATGTGTGTCTTGTGATGTCTTGAGTTTGGGAAGCTTGTCACAGAGTATTTGGTAAGTGTGCTCAGAGTTGCAGTAAGAAGGCTCACTACGGCATTTTGCTTAGCATTCATTACTGTTTGGTAGGATTTGATAGAAAGTGGGGATGTTGTGTTGACTGCTCTGTTTACAACAGCAGTACAGACATTGGGATTTAGGATTGCAGGAAAATGGCTAACAAAGGATGCCTTTTTCAGGTAAGGGAAATTACTACACCTTTTTCAGGCAAGGGAAAATTACAACACCTTTGTTTACAAAAGATTCCTCTAAGCAGTATGATCAGACTTCCTGGTCTTAGCTTTGGGAAAGTCAAGAAGAGGGATGGGATCAGATGAAATAATTTGATCTATATCTTTCTTGGCCTGGATGTTCCTATGTGCTGCCTAATCATTTCCCTCTCTTCATTGTTTTGATTGAATGCTTTTTGGTTTAGAGGTTTCTGTGTTCTTATAATAGCTCTCCCAACCCACCATGGTTTCTGTCTACAGCTAAGGTTGCATTTATTTATGTGACCATTCTGGGTTAAAATTCTATGTTAAATATAATTTTATACTCGCTTGATCTAATTAATCATGTTTCATCTTTTAAGGTAACAGTCTGAAGCCGTGTCCACATTGTCTGTTTCTGGAAGATGTGGTCTTGTTCTGCCCAAGCTCTGAGCTGACCAGAAATTTTGTGCATGAGTTATCTCAGGACTGAACCCAAGCTAATAAAAGCTTCTTCTGATTCCTGCTAATTAAACTTGGCTTTTAGAAGCGCTAAAGTATTATCAGGGCTTTCTATTCACACCAGTTTATTTCTGGTCAAGGAGAATATGGGCAGATCAAGCCTGTTGCACACTTTCAAACTCTCACCCTCTTGGTCACAGGGGTTTTCATGTGCTGTATCTATGATCATTATACATTTTAAAAACTTAAGTCTGTCCTAAGCATATGACTAATGCTGTTTCTATAGCTTTTTGTAGTTTGGACACAGTAAAAAGCCGTGGCTCTACATTCCGAAAAATAGAGTGAAGCTTGAATAGCAAAACCTCTAGACCTTACCATCTTTTACTGCATTGTTCATAGACACTTAGACATTTTCTGTTCAGTTAAATACAGAAAAGCGGTAAGACTGAAAGCAGGGACTCATAATGGAAAATGTCAGGCAACCTTAACTTGAAGCAGCTTTATGAGTACTGTCTAGGAAAAAAGCTGAGGATGCACTGTTCATGCTTTTAGTTCAGAGGAGCCTGTGGTCATGGGGCAGAATTACTGAAGGACTATTTGACATAAGCAGTAGTGAAAAAACCTTTTATTTTTTTGCTGTCTGTATAGAGGTTCTCAGGCAAATTATTAAGCACTCAAAGCATATTCTATGATCTAAGGATACAGAATACATCTGGTGCTATTTCATCCAAAACAGTATTTGTTCCCTCTACTGTGAAGTGCAAAACTAAATTCAAACAAAAATTGCAATATTTATTGCATGCAGGTCTCAACATTAGTTTCCTGTCCAGTGAAGCAACCCACTCTACCTGAAGCTGTCTGATGACCAGCACAATGACTCATATCTTAAAACAGTCCTATGTAAGTCAGTGGGACACAACCAAGCAAATACAAAATTAACTCAGCCTTTTTAAATACAGTGGAAATGCTGGTTAAAGAGAAAAAATATAAGGCGGTCTTCAAAACAAGAATTACTTTGAAGGTGTTATTGATCTCATAAAGGTGAGACTGAAGCACTGAGAGGCTTTCTTCAAAATGGAAGACTTGCATCTTCAGGTTCCCACAGGCAACGCTTGACATTAAATAGGTCCAAGGAAAATCCTGCATAGTTCTTCAAGGAGGGAAAGAAATTGCCTCACAATATATAGCAGCTTGCCACAATAGAAATCAAGAGCAATGCAGGAGGAAGTTAAAAGATCAATCCTAACCACATTTTGAAGGTCTCTGCCAAGAATAAGCTTTCCATATTGGATGCTAATCCTCAGATACATTTCAATGTCCCTTTCTGGCCTGATGCTTCATATAATATTCTCTGAAACAGACTTTTTACATCGGTCAACACATGTATAGATCATCAGGCCAACAAATTTAAGTGATTTGTACTTGCCAAGGTGAGGAAAGGGAGTGGGAGTGACAGGAATTTGTGAAAACATAATGACAACAGAAAAAGGTTGCATACTGAGCTTCTAGAGGAAGAAAAAAGATTTGTGATTTTTCTCTCCCTGATTATAACAGACCTTACTTCTTTCATGCCTATCCTGCTGAAAAAGAAGAAAAGGTATTTTCCATCTTTTTTTGACAGTGTTTCTCATTCCTCCTTTTCCCTAGTGAAACAGGAGGTTTTCTGGATCCTGTTTTTAATCTGTTATTCCTGTTTGTACGGATGTGGGAGTTTTCAGGACATCCCCGGACAGTTATTAAATCACTGACCAGTGGAGGCTCTGCTACAGATGGATTTCATTCAAGACTGGTGCTATTATATTAATGGGTTTAATTTAAACAGGACTAGCCTTGCTAGCCAAATTACTGCCATTTAAATCAATTGGCTTAGGGGAAAAAACAGCCTGACCATAGCCATTAGACTTCAATTTATTACCGTACCAGTTTTTAAACTGGGTAAGGCATATTGCACAGTGTCTGTCCTCCTGTTCTTTGGTGCTGCTTCCCCTCCCCCCCATATAGTAATAAAAGACCCACAGGAGAAAAAAAAAAAA
>VZRU01000264.1:72029-104704 GCA_013398155.1 Pedionomus torquatus
TGACACCATTTTGTGTTGACAAGTGTTGCCACTCTGGAGGAAACATTTACATTCAACTGTGGACAGTGCTTTCAAAATCCATTTAAGGTTCACAGCAATGCCTGCTGTCAGATGCTGCCAAGGAAAGTTGCTGAATCAATATCTAAATCTGTTTCCTTTCTGCTTCCACTGTTTTGGCCAATTTCTGTGGTTGCAATGGCTGCCCTTCAATTTTGTGGCAGAGGCTTTTTAGGGCTATCTGGGGTCACCAAATCTTCTGGGGCCTCCTGGGAAATAAGGATCTAGAGTGTGCCTAGGTGTAAGAGATATTTATATATCCCACAGTGTGTGCCTGTTTTTTTAACCCCCCAAGAAGAAACTTGTTCTGCAGTTTTATTGTACATTTGAGCTAGAGCTTTGAAAATCTTCTAGATTTTTGAATAATCATGTAAGACTCAGCTGACTAAAAAAGAGAGTAATGAGTAATTGCAGTTTTATCAATGAAAGTGTCTTACTTGTTGTTTCCAAATCCAGCTTATTCTTGTAGCTTTGAAACTTCATGTCTGTGTCATGATTTCACTGTGGGCAACAATAACAAAGCACTCTGCAGTTAGAGACTCATGTGGATAAAATTTAAGGACCCTGAAATACAGACAAAGAGTAGATTTGTCATCTTGTCACTATACCTCCCCGTATTGCTTGCTTCTCGTGTGATATAGCTGAGGCCCATGAGGAGAAAACGTAACAAAACCATTCTCTCCCTCACTCCTCTTTTCTGAATCCCGAATATCATATAAATATATATAAGTATATATATGTGTGTATATATATATGTGATACTTTACATTAAGCATCAGAGACATATGCATAATTCAAGTAACTTAGAAACTTCTGCTGTTCTGAGTGACCCCTGCCTACAAAATCTCTACTGTTCAGACCTTGGGTTACTCTTTTTTTTAACAACTTTGGTTAACATGTGTTCTGGTACAGTAAATCCTATACAAGCCATTTTTGGTTTTTGAGCAACAAATTAAATCTTTCTAGATGGACCCATTGATTTATGCATATGTTAGGAACTGTATTCACTTCACAGAAAGTAGTTGAGAGGGCAGAACTGAGCTCTTTCTGAAGAACTGTAAGAGTTTTTCCTAAATCTAGAAGTATTTTCCATTTGACAGGCCATTAGGATATACATACGATGTGAAATATTTTTCATCAGTTATTAGTAAGCAGTAAATACATAATACAGAATGAGCTCTAGGAATTTTTTTCTTCATTTTGTCTGATGGACTTTAATACTCCAGCATCATACTATGAAATTGCATGTGATTTGCCACGGAGAAAATGTGTGTATAAACAGCATCATTAGGCTGAATTGTTCCAATTTCATGTACCTCTTTCAAAGTGAAGTGAAAATAAAAGGACTTGACAAAATGAAGCCACACTCGTGCTCATATTTAACTTACTTAGAAGTCTAATTGCCCATTGATAACACATTGCTAGACCTAGGGAATGGGGCGGGGATATTTTGCAGTAGATATTCAGATTCTTCTGCAGATAAGTATGTCACCTGTATAACCTATATAAGATATGGATTACACATGGCTTCTTCTCCCTCCCCGCCCCAACACGATGAAGCAGTGGCATAAATTCCTTTTACTGATCCTGTTTCCTCTTCTGTAGCTATGAAGCTGGCAAAAAAGTAAAATCCATATGGTTTGTTTCATTTTTTTTCCCTTGCACATTATGAGCCTAGAGATAGATCAGAAGACGTTATGGATATGAGTTAGAGTGAATGTGACAACAGCCTGAAGCTATACTTCCTTGGGCTGTAATCTTGTTAAATCTTGCTAGCTAAGCAGTCAGATGTTGCCTGATTCTTAAAAGGAAGAACTCAGGTGTATTTGGTAGGAGTGACTGTGTTGAATTTGCTTGTTAATATGGAGTTAATGGGTCACTGCTGATGGCATTATCTCTCAGTCTGTGGCTTCTAAACAAGCTATTAGAAGAACATGTCAAACTGAGTTGTGAACTTTAAACAGGAAATCTTATTGCATAAGAAGCACTTAAAATGACACATCCCACCATAACTTTAGCAATAAATTCAGTGGAATTAATTATTCCGTGGAATAGTTTATACTTCGTCCCTTTTTTTATGCCACACTAACATTTTTAGAGAGAATGTTGCCTCAGTTAATGGGCCCAGCGGTTTTTGATTCAGGAGCGCATTTTTCATTGAGCCATAGTAATATACCTATCTTGCATCTTTGTTTCCCAGACATAGAACAGGAGAATTCAAATATGGTAATAAAGCAGATAATGAGGGAAAAAAAATGTATATGTAGACAGGAACTAAGAGAATTATGAAAATTAATTTTACATGAGATCTGCAAATGAAAACTCATTGCTTAATACTGATCAGTGTCTGCTTTGGAATTCTAATGTGTCATATCCCCAAGTTTGAAAGCATTTCCCTCATTTTGCTCACGTTCTTTCCGCAAGAATCTGAAATACTGCTTTTTAAAAAGAAATCCAGAACAATTTCAGCTATATGGTTTTTTGACTCAGTTCTTAAGCTTAGTTACTCTTTAATCTGATTTCTCTATATGGTTATCTGGATATATTCCCCTTCCCTATCTGTTTGGGGCTTTTCTCCTTCATTCTTTCTGATCATGTCAAGATTTTCTCATTGGGGACCTGACTGTCAGAAAGCCTGGGGCTAGTTTACACTGCAAATTATTACACAACGTATTGTAGTAGTCCATGAAATGCTGATGTTGAAGAACTTTGCTGCAGGTGATAAGATGATGCAAACCCAAGGTTATAGATTTATACTCCCTTTAAAGATGTAAAGACTTAATGAAAACCTAATCTGAAGATCCAGCAGGGTAGCATCTTTATCGCTATGTGCAGAACAACAGTAACAACGAAGCTTTGTAATAATTGATTCTAATCCTTGAGTCTCCTGAGGCCAGGGTGAATTATTTATTCATGTGCTATATGTAGACATTTCTAATATATAGACATGATCTTTGAACACTATGTGTGTACATTAGATCATAATACCCTTCAAATTGAATTATATTCATTGTTTTTAACTTCTAAAGTCCTAACATACCTGGCATAATTTTAAAGCCCCCATCTTGTATTACATGACAGCCAGTCCACAAATCACAGGCCTTAACACGTTTGAATACTATTTCTTTGAATACACCATCTTGCTTCATAGAATAGGTGTTTGACCTTTAGACAAAATAGATGCCTTCAATCAATTTCCTTTTTTGTTAATTTTCTGCATGGCAGATTTGGTCTTCTCGAGACTACAGTTTAGATAAGAATGGGTTAAAGTGATAGTTTGGAAGCATTTTACAGTTTTCACCAGATCCTGGGGTTCTTCAACCTCAGTAAGAATGCATTGCAATGTACTTCAGAAGGCAGGTAACTGCCTTAATTTTGTGTCTCAGGTTACACTTGAGGTCAGGCATTTGAGCAATCTTCATGGTAGTTTTAGGATGGTTCAGATAGCTCAAATGTTGGTGAGCTATGGGAGAAAAAAACACATTGGGCATGTTCATAACTCACTCTGCAGTTAGTGCCTTGGTTTTACTAAGTGATTCATTTTGAATAAGCCTAAATTGCACACTCACCCACTCTTCAGTAGGCTAAAATGATTGCATTTTCTCAATTCTGTCATGTCATATAGAAATGGGTGAAAAAAGCAAACTATCTTTCAGGAAAACAAACTTTTCCTGATTTAGAATGGAAAAAAAATAGTAGCAAATAAATTTAGAAGATGGAAAGCAAGGTGCAATTTCAGTGATTTAGCATTATTACTTTAAACTCCAAAGCTGGAAAGAGTCTGAGTTAGTGCAGTACATAGATCTGGACATATTTTTATGTTGAATTCAGCCACTGGCGAGAAAGCTGTTTTTTTAACTTGATGGTATGTACCAGACTGCTGCATAATAGCTGGAGCATCCCAGTGATCTGTTCAACCATTTGACTGAACTTTTTGAAACTAGCTAGGAGCATTTCCCCCCCTCCCCCCCCCATACTTCTCCCTGCATAATCTTCAAAATTTGAAAAACCTGTAAAAAGAGGGACATCTTTCTACTAGCAGTCCTTTGCTGACAGCTCTATACCACAAATCAGGTATGTCCACACTTTGCCCCTCCCCACTGTTTTATTGAATATTTTTTCTGAGCTTTCCTAGTTGGCAGCATTCAGTCTGTTTTTTTAAGGGTCAGAGACAATGGCTCTGTTCTGGCAGTTGTTGGGAAAAAAAAATGCATATTTCCTTGAATAAAAGATACTTTATTCTCTGGTACAATTCTTTAGCAAAAAACATAGAGACCTTTAATGAATGGGTTTAAAACTTTTGAAACCAAAATCTTCAGGAATTGTTAAAGCACTTGAAACAAGATGGGTGGCCTGTAGCTGTAGCTCTGTAAAGGCTGTCTGGGAATGCTATTAAGCGTTGTGCAGAACAAATACTCTAAGAGTTCTTCAGAGAGTACTCAGTGTGACAGGAAGAGAGGAACAATGTATGGAGAGCCTGCAATGACACATTCTTCAAAAGCGTCTGTCACGAACTTCAGAATCACATCTGTGCAGAGCTGTGTGAACCTGGGAAAACTGGCTTGGTGAACAAAGTTAATTCCTCCCTGCTCTCCTACTGTCTGTAATGCTTCTTGAGCATAGTTCAAGAACTGTTGGAGACAGATAAAACAAGAATCAGTGGCCTCGGAGACTGTATAGATACAGCTAGAGACATTTTGTGAAAACATGCGTTGAAAATACCTGGGAATAAGATAATACCAAAGATGAAGGTATTTAGCATTTTTCCTCTGTGGATTTGGATTCTTTCCTCAGGCTAGACTGTGAATGGAAATTAATATAGTGATGTTTCCCAAGGGTTTCATCCACAGCTGAGCAGGACTGTCTATGTTGACCTCAGTGACAACCCCTTGGGTTCTTAGTCTCATTTGGACAATTTCATATTTCAAAAAACTCTGATATAATTTGCCATATTTGAAAATTACTGTATTGTAGCCATCCAGGAATAGAACTATGGGGAAAAAGAGAATTCAAGGTATGAAAACATGAGCAGAATTGCAATAATGTTTACACAGCAATAGAGAAATTAAACACTTCTTTTATAATCATTCCTTTCTAACTTGTTCCACTGAATATCATTTAAAGCATGTTTTTATGTCTTAAGTCTTTTAATGAACATGAATTATAAAATCATTTTAAATTTACCTTCTTGGAACTTTTAATCTTCATCATTGACTTAAAGAATCAAGGGTATCAAAGAGATGGAAACAAAAATAAAATAAAATAAAAAAATAAAATAAAATAAAATAAAATAAAATAAATACAAATAAATCTATAGACTTAACTGACTCTTCTAATGTCATGTTTCCCTTCTAATCTCATATAAATAAGCATGATGCTGCAAGGTACTGAGCTCTCCCAGTTTCCACAAATGTTTGAACTTTCCCATGTTGCAGGTCAATCTCAAAGATTCCAAATCAGCCAAAATGATCAGTAGCACACTTCACTCCTGCAATCTTTTCTTCACTGTTACACTAATGATGCTGTGGTTGCTCTGCATCACACAAGAGTCTGTGTATATTTTTTTCTTTCAAATTGCAAGGTCTTCCTCTTCCCCCAACTCACAGAATAAGCTTTTTAAGGTTCACATGCAATTTTGTTCTTGTGTTGTGGGTCAAGTTTTTCTGTTTTCTGTATAACAAGTCTTCACATGTGAGCAAGACAAAGTTTGCCATCAATTAAAAGAAATAACACTTAGCCATAAGCTTTAGTCTCACAAGAGGTTAGCTTTTCATTTAGGGCAGAATAAAATAAAGACTTCTGGGGGTGGTGCAAAGCCCTTGGAGATTCTTCTGCTGCTTATCTTTCTTTTTCTCCCATCTTTGTGCTCAAAATGCAAAGTTTTATCTTGATTGATCCCAGAGAAATGGGTAGGCAAAAGCGGAATGGGGAGGGAGAAGAAGAGGAAACATTTTCTTTAGGAAAATATGGATCTTTCCCCAGAATTGGAAGTATCCCAGAATCACGATGAGGGGCATCCAGCCTAGGCAGAGAGACCAGGAGCAAGCCAAGTTCAGTGCCTGTCCCTGTTTATCCTTTCCTGCCTTGTTTCTACCCCCAGGAAAGGTTAAGTTGTATGTCAAGCAGAAAGAGGGCTTGGAGGATCTATCCAATCAATCCTTTCTCTTTTCCAGCATGGGGAGTAGGGGTAGGCGGGAACAATTTGGGTGAACTAGCTTTAAATCACTGAAACTATGGGGTTTTTTTCTTCTTTTGTCAATGGTTAGAACTAATAAGAATGACAATAAAAACGCTCCTACTCTGAAGTGGTTTTGGTGCTTGATTTGTGCTCACTCTTCTCTTAGTTTCATAGATGCTTAAGAGGCTTAAAAGCCCTTAAAAGCAATGTTTAAGGACCTGAGCCATTCTCTTTCTTTCCCCAGTTCCCTTCTTTCCGGCCCTCCAAAGATGTTTCAAAAACAAAGCTCTCCAGATAGTGTTGTTTCTCAGTCTGTGTGGCACCCTCTTCACTTTTGCTTCTCTGTGTCTCTGACTCACTGGTCTCTATCAGTTGCACCCCAGCTGACTGCAGCTCTGTTATTTCAAGACTTGAAGCTGGCTGAACTTCCCAGTGGAAATTCAGAGTGATTAAAAATATCCATCCCATTTTCAGGATTTCTTTTGAAATTGTTGCCTGCTACTTGCAGGCTTTTGTAGAAGAGACCTCTTAATGAAGGTCTTGTGACATTGGAAAATGTCACTTGAATTGTAAAAAGTTGTGCTAAGATCTGACTGGGCAAGAACAAACCTCAGCAGTGACCAGTCCATATGGGTGGCCAAGGGAGAGGGTCCTGGAGTTGTCAGGAGTTGCCTTGCCTCCTTTTTTAGGGCAGACGTTTACAATGCTGCAGCAGATGATGAGGAACTTAATTTGAGAAAACCCAGAAGAAATAAGAAGCTGAAAGGTAGGAATGTTGAATGCCAAACAAGCTTCGTATATATCTCATGGATAAGTTAAACCTCTAGACTGAAAGGGAGTAGTTGAGAACAGAGCTGCAGATCAAGCATTTTACTTATCCCTAGGTATGTAAGATCTTGAAGCACAGTTCTGGACAGTGAAAAGTGAGGGCATTACTTTGTATCTGACTTGTCTTGACTAACAACGATGGAGATTCTGGTTTAGGCACAAGCAAACTTTCAGGTGTATTCTGAGATTTAAAAAGGAGTAACCTAAAGGAGTAACCTACTTATATTTGTCATTTCTTAGTCTCCTGGCTTTTCAGTGCAATCACTTAGGATGGAAATTGACTGTCAGTTGAAGATATATCAGCACATGAGAATCTGAGCTCGAGTTAGTCTGGTGATTGACAGAGTGGGTACACTTTTGCCTAATAACATTAATTTGGAGTTTCTTTTTATGCCAATTTTGTTAGCTGTGACTACTGATCAGTAAAATACTGTAGTCTAACGTGGGAGATAGAGTCCAGAACAGCGTCTGAAATTACTATATATCCCCAAAACTCAGAATCATAGTAGGCTTTCTGAAGCTTGCTTTTGCATTATGCACTCAGAATAATTGTTACAGTTGTCAAATACCTCTAGAATGTCATGGAAAGGTATGATGATGCTTTTAAACCATTTCCTTATTATAGGTAGAAACAGAGACTTGAAGGTCTCTTGGTGGTTTACTTATATGATGATAATTTGTGGAAGTCCTGGAATAAGTACAGATGGCACTGCTTTCCAGATTATGGATTTGGGAGAGAAAATAGGAAATAATGGGGTTTGAGTGCTTGTACCTGCATTCATTTTTCCATTTTGATTACTGAAACATCTACATATCTTCCAGTTCTGTGGGTTTTGTATTGCTCTCTTTTTTTGATGAAATGACAATTAAATTGAGATGTCTAAATGGACATTCAGCAATTTGGATGCTTGCTTATATTGCTTTATTGCATGGACTGGGCATCTGCAATTCACAGAGGTTACAGTGCATGCTACTAATACTGATCTGTTTTTCTTGCATGTCATTTATTACTTGATTGCTACAGTCAGTTCTTCAGCATTTGTAGATGGAACATCTGAGAGGTTCGGCTGTGTGTCAAAAATGCTTGGCTGGCTCTGTACAAGCTAGTCTGGTAAGAAGAAAAATATAGCTATGTTCAGCCAGTCTGTCCTGTGTACTCATCTGTTTGCATGGTCACTAGCTCAGGAATCTGCACTCCACAGTCAGCTGTCACCAATTTTCTTTTATACTTTACATCCTCCTTGTCCTTTCTTCTGATTTATACATATTTCACATGTCATATTTCTATTTCATCCAGACAATTCTCTCAATTCTGCTGTCTGGCTGCTTATTCAGTATAACAGATAATTGGCAATATGGGGGTGAAAAACCTCTTGTGTTTTAAAGAGTACTGCTTCTCCACATTCACCTAATCAGAGCTCCCTTGTCCCTGGGTGATTAAGAATTTGTCCACAGAATGATTTTCACATTCATCTGTCAGATGGCCTCAGCAGTTGACTAAATATGAGAGTCTATGTTTTATTTTGAACTGTTGCCTTGGGATATAACAATCACATGCACTCCAGTTAGCACCCAATTATCCTTTCTGTGCTTTCAGAAGGATCTGTTTTCACAATGTTTTTAAGGAAGAGAAAAAGAAAAAAGGAAAGGGGTGTGGGAGTGATGGAGGGGTAGGGGTGGCATGGGAATAAAAGGACAGTCCTGTAGTATCTCTTTATTCTGGCCACTGTAACTTTCTGTAGTCAACATTGGATGTCTCACACCTTTGCCTCTGTGTCACTTCTGAAAGGACTTCAGCCTGGCACTGCACCACCCAGGTGTTATGTATTCCCTATCATCCTTCTTTGGTGACATCTCTACCTTGTAATAGACATCTGCACTACATATGTTTGGATAGTGTCACCTTAAGTAAGAAATAGTTAGAAGCATCTCATTGGAAAGAGGGTGAATAGGCTTCTATGAAAGAACATAATCCTAAGACGGGACAACCTGGAGTAAAGATCTCCTGGAATCCATCCTAGTGTTACTTTTGGTAAAAAAAGTAACTCTAAATGTTAGTATCTAGTGTTATTTGTTAAAATGGGTAAGCCATTTCACCACCATTTTCCATGAAGTAACAAATGCAAACAGTGGCAAAACCTTTAGTAAATTTCACAAGTATTATCCATGTTTGAGGTGCTGAGCTTAGGACAGAGTTAAAATGTGAGGTTTTGTCACATCTTAATGTATGCACACAAAGTAATGAAAGAAACCTTGAACTTATTGAACTTTTGCTGTATTAATTCTACGGAAACATGTACTTGCTTTCCCATCCAACCAAATGGATAAAAATGCAGTCAGAAAGGAGAAGGGTCTTTGAAGACAGGAGAGGAATGGCAGTTGTTTGGCTCAGAGTTCCTTAAACACAAACAGTGTTCCTTAAACACAGAGTTCCTTAAACACAAACATCACAGCAGAACTGGACCTAGAAAGGAGAAGCTATCCTGCTTGTCCCTGAGAGCACAGACTTGCCCTGACAGCTTAATTCAGAACATCCTTAATGGCTTAGCAGACCAAATGAGAGCTATAACTAACAAGACCTTTTGTAGTTCTAATTCCAGGTGGCAATTTGTACTGTTATGATTTCTAAAGCAGCTTGTAAAATGCTTAGCATCTGAACTACATGGTTTTACTCTTGGTTAAGCTTTGATGGAATTTCTTATTTTCAGCTGTTTGATTGCCAAAATTGTTCCCCAAATGCAGGTCTCATTTCTGTCTTAGTGATGCAAGGGTTAAATCTGCAGTAACTTCCATGATTTATTCTTAATCTGCCCCAGTTCTAAGGAAATAGAAATCATGCTCAGAATCTCATCTCCATTGAAACTCATTATGCCAATTATGTGATGGCAGCATTTGTCAGTGTTATTTGTTCATTACTTCAAAGGAGAATTACTAGGTACATGATGATGCAGTTGTCTTCTATGTTAGGCAGCAAGGAATAAGTTAATAATGATGTATTTACTATATTCCTTAGCTCATAAGCAGAGTTTTCTCTGAATATTTATACCCTTAAAAAGCTTCATATGAGTTTAGGCAATATATGTGTCTCTGTGTGCATTTTGAATAACTGAATATGGTTATATGCTTCATTGTATGTTGAAACACTGCAGGGTTTTTCTTCATTATGTTTGGGACCTAGTGGTAACTTTTTGTGTTCACAAGCATAAATCATCCATGGTGTTGGATATCAAGGGCCCTATCTTCACTACCATTTATCACTGTGTAGGCTTTCTTTCTGTCCTCCAGATGCACTCACCCTTAGTGAGCACACCCCTTCTACAGGGCAAAAGGCGAAAGAGCCATTGCTCTGCTTTGCAGTTTTCCTCTAATGATGATCCATCGGTCTCATATATAAAGAGGTGAATATAGCAGTTTGTATATGGCAGCTGCCTGACTTCCAAGCTGACTTGGAGAAGAACAAATCAGGGGAATTATGTGACTTTGAAGAACATTTTTCCTATAACACTGTTCAAATGAAATAAGTTTTGTAAATATATAGAACATGGTATAGTTCAGTTAACTGAACTATAATCCAGCTAGCGTTTTCTGCCTGCAGCAGTCCGTCATTTTTTTGATATTTACTGGGTAAGGGTGGAGCTGGTTTTGAGGATTTTTGGTTTTGGTGTTTGTTTGGTGGTTTTTTTTTTTTCTTTTTTGGTTCTAATTACTGGTAGAAGGAAATGAAGGCAAGTATGTTTATACAACATAGTTCATCACTGTTACCTCAGGTGAAAGGCTACCCTGAAATTTAAGGGATTGCTGGAATTTCTTCACCTTGTGAGGAAAGACAGTGTTGGACCATGCATTTTGTTTATACATTGGGAATCTCAGAACAGAAAATCATCCTTCCAAGCATGGCATTCTGAAGCTCATAGATACTGCAACATCAATGGACTGAGACAGCAAGGGATTCTTAAACAAAACGAAGGTGAATTCTTCTGTAAAGGTAAACTAAAGTGACACAAGCAATTATTCAGAGGACTATGGGTTCCTTAGAGATGACCGGCATATCATGTTAATGTGATCATTCTATGGAATAATTGCACTTCACAGCAGCACTTCTGCTGCTGATCTCCATCAGTGAGATACTTCCCAGTACTAAAAAGCCAAAAGCATGTCAGCTGAAATTTAACTGCAAAACTGTAAAATCAGTTACATTCTAGTAATCAGTCTTTGCTTTTTATCTTCTTTCACCTTCATCTTAGCATTGGATAGTGGTGCATCCTAGGTTAAACATAATTTAGCCATTTTTATTTGCATGGTACAATGTTTGCATAGTTCTTATACACACAAATATTATCGTACCACCGGAACTAAATTCAATAGAGTGTATGGGCAAACTGTAGTTGATCAAGGAGGATCCTGGAGTACACTGAGGATAACTTCTTAATACAAGCAATAAACAACCTATCAGAGGGCGTACATTATTGAATCTGTTGGTTACCAGTGCCAGTGAGCTAATTAGTGACATCAGGATTGGGGCAGCCTGAACAGCAGTGATAATGCGATGGTGGAGGTCACAGTCCTGAGAAACATGGGTCAGGGGAAGAGTAAAATCCAGACCCCGAACTTTAGTTTAGAAAAATTCCAGCTCTTCAAGGAAGTTTACCTGAGAAACTGCCCTCAATGATGAGGGAGCAGAACAGAGCTGGCAGATCTTTCAGGAGCTTTCCACAAGAGATCTTGATCCCCAAGTATAAGAAATCAGGAGAGGCCGGCTAGAGATGAGCGTGGATGAGTCAAGACTTGCTGGGCAAACTAAAGGGTAAGAAGGAAATGCACAAGCAGTGGAAGCTGGGAGAGGTATCCTGGGAAGAGTATAGGGACGCTGACCAGTTGTATTGGATGACGTCAGGAAGGCCAAGGCACAACTGGAGCTGAAGTTGGCAAAGGATGCAAAGAATAATAATAAGGGCTTCTACAGATAAGTCTGCCAGAGAAGGAAGGTCAAAGAAAGTGTACCTCTCAATAAATATTACTGGTAAACAGGTGGATGAGAAGAAAGTTGAGGTACTCAACAGTTTTCCACCAGTCTTCACTAGCAGTCTCTCTTCCCACACCTCTTGTGTGGATGCACATCAAGGCAGGGACTGGGAGAGCAAAGTCACCCCCACTATAGGAGAAGACCAAGTCTGAGACCACCCGAGGAACCTGCACATACATAAGTCTATGGGAACTGATAAGATATATCCCAGAATTGGCTGATATATTTGCCAAGTCACTCTACAAAATATTTAAAAAGGCATGGCAGCCAGGTGAAGTCCCTGGTGACTGGAAAAAAAGAAGATATTGCATCTGTTTTTAAAACAGGGTAGAAAGGAGGACCCTGGCAACTATGAACATGTCAGTCTGTGCCTGGGAAGATTGTGGAACAGATCCTCCTAGAAGCTATATGAAGGCACATGGAGGACATGGAGGTGATTGAAGACAGCCAGCATGGCTTCACCAAGGGCAAGTCTTCCATGACCAACCTATTGGCCTTCTATGATGGACTATGACATTAGTAGACAAGGAAGGAGATACTGCTGTCATCTGTCTGGACTTCTTTAAGGTCTTTAACATGGTCCCTCATAGTGTACTTCTTTATTAATTGGAGAGACAGGGATTTGATGGATGGACTTTTCGGTGTATAAGGAATTGGCTAAGTGGTTGCATCTAGAGAATTCTGACCAACAGCTCAATATCCAGATGGAGATCAGTGAAAATTTGGACCCCTCAGGGGTCCTTAATGGGACAAGTACTCTTTAATATCTTTGTCTGAGATGTAGACAGTGGGATTAAGTGTGCTCTCAACAAATTTACAGACAACACCAAGCTGAGTGGTACAGTTGGCATGCTTGAGAGACAGGATGTCATCCAGAGGGACCTGAACAAGCTAAAGAAGTGGGTCTGTGTGAACCTCATGATGTTCAATCAGGCCAAGTCCAAAGTCGTGCACTTGGGTCAGGGCAACCCTCAGTATCAATGAAGTCTGGGGGATGAAGGGACTGGGAGCAGCCCTGCCAAGAAGCACTTAGGGGTACTAATGGCTGAAAAACTGGACATGAGTCAACAATGTGCACTTGTAGCCTGGAATGCCAACCATTTGCTGGACTGTATCGAAAGTATGCCCAGGAGATCGAAGGAGATGATTTTCCTCCTCTTCTCCTCTCTGGTGAGACACCACCTGGAGTACTATGTCCACACTATGTATTGTGTCAGTACAGGAAAGACATGGACCTGTTGGACTGCGTCCAGAGGAAGGCCACAAGAAGAGGGATGGAACACCTCTAAGAAAAGGTTGAAATAATTGGAAATGTTCAGCCTGGAGAAGAGGAGGTTTGGGGGAGATCTTATTGTGGCCTTTCAATACTTAAAGATGGCTTATAAGAAGGGTGGTGACAGACTTTTTAACAATACCTGTTGCAGTAGGACATGACTTAATGGTTTTAAACTGAAAGAGGGGATATGTTCAGACCAGATATAAGGAAGAAGTTTTTTACAATGAGTGAAAAACTGGTTGCCCAGAAAGATGTCAGACGCCCCATCCCTGGAAACATTCAAGGTCAGTTTGGATGGGCTCTGAGCAACCTAATCTAGTGAAAGATGTCCTGCTTATTGCAAGGGGTTTGTAATAGATGACCTTTAAAGGTCCATTCCAACCCAAACTCTTCTATGATTCTACAGTTTCCTGTTATAAAAATAAACTATGTTTTTGCTTTGGGATGGAGATATTCAGCCCAATGTAGCTTTGTACCTTTTAGTAAAAGAAATTGGCCAGCTACATTCCAGTAATAAATCTCCAAATCCCATCCAAACTCCTTGAGTCTTCTTTTAAAGCAAACTCGGGTATCTGTATTACAAGCAAACATGAGAGCAATTATAAAAATTAACATGAGTTTCTAAAAGAATTAGAGACACAAATCTGTAATTATTATTGTAAATTAATTTGGTTTGCTCAATTTAATTCTTAAAAGACAAGGGAAGGATAAAGAAATATGCCTGTTGGACGGAATGGACTGAATTTATTGGACTGCATTTACAAACTGAGGCTCTCTTTTTGCAATGGTAGAAAGCAGTTTCTTCTTATCCAAATCTTCTACAAAAATATACACATTGGTTTTAATGAATCAGATTAATTCTTATGGAAGATTCCTGAAAGGGACAGTTGGATTTTTCTTTTGCCAATGAATATTTGCAGCATTCTTCATTAAAGAAGAATCAGGGAATTAGGATTGAAAGAAGTAAAATTAGGATTGAAGAATACAGGGAATTAGGATTGAAAGAAAAATTACTTTGGAATATCTGTTCCTGGAAGCTGGATATCAGACTGAACAGAGTCTGGGATATTTTGAGCTGGTATAGCAAATGCTATTCATGACAAACACTGTCCTCTAATTTCAAAAAGAACCTGATCTTTGGCGAATTGCCTTTGGGGTACTTCAAACTGTATGTCCCCGATTTTTGCATAGCCATTGTACAACCCTGGAAAGCAGTAATCCCCCTCAGCAATATTTAACAAAGTTTCTTACATGTTTCTCCTGACCAGATTCTGAAGCCTGGTAATGCCAAGCAACTGAATGTATTTTACTGCAGTATCTTACCTATCCCTCTTGAAAGGTCTTATCCAATTGACATTCCTAGTATATTTTTAGCAAGTCGCGCATAGAGCAATGTAAAGACAACTAGAGCTCTGACGCAATGCCCAAGAAGGGTAGTACTTCTACCAAGACTGTTGGAAATAATGTTTTCTAATACCTGGGTATTTGAAAACAGTTCCTGGGAGATGACCCTGGCCATCACACTCCAGGATATTTGTATATTATTTTGTCCTGTGTCAGCCTCTTTGAAGTAAATAAGTATTCACCAGGGGGAGAAAGAATGTGTTTCCATATCTTTATGCTTAGGACTCGTATATAGAAGGATGGAGATAGGGATTCTAATTTCTTTTCTAAAAAGCACTTAAAACCTAACCCAGACTACTTAAAACAGTTAAGTGCAAAGCCCTCTTCTCTCTTTTTTTCCTTTTTATTTCTTTCCATGATTCTGTATTCAAATTTACTCCTTTTGCTTTACAGCATTCATTAATTCTGAGTGATGAGTGAAGTTAACGAGAAATTTTCATTCCACCGTGGTGCAGATTTAATGCTTGCTTAACAACACAGAGAAAGTGTCTCTCATATTGAAAGCAAAGAGAATGTACAAGCTTTTCCAAAGGTAGGGGTTATAAAAATAAATTGCCAGCATCTTCACTGTGTGTTTCTCAGGGCTTGAGCTGCTGCTAGTATATTATGCATGTTGGTTTTTTTAAAGCCACTAATTATTTTACATTATGTTTATAAAGCACTCCAAATCATTGTTGTTCACCAGCTACCCAATTTCCTCAAGTGCAAGCAAAAGAAATAAAGGCCATCCATGGCTTTGATGTGCTTTTGATGAATATGGCCTATATAACATTTACCATAACTCAGAACAGAAGCCATTATTTCAACAAAGCCTGTTATTGTTCATTAGTACAAAGAGAGTGTAATAAATATAATGAAAGATTGCTCGGTTTCCTATATCTTTGTCATCTAAAGCAGTTCCATGAGTAACTACAAGGATTTGTCTTTGAATGACTTATTTGCTTCCTGCCTAATAAATAACATGTAATTGGGGTAATATATTGTTTCCTAGTTATGCTAGCAATGTAGTGGAGGAAAATAAAAGAATTATGTCCAATATAAAAGAATAGTAGATAATTTTAACACCATTCCTTAAAATACTTAGACTCATTATGTATGGCTTAAGCTGCTGGGAGGTCTATGTGTGAAGGAAAAGCAGGAAATAGGTTTAATGAGTTCTTTATTGCTCATATCATGAATTATTACACAGGTTGTATAAAACTCCACCAACTGTTCTGCATGTAAAATTTCTCTCTGTTTAAATAGGGCACCCATGGTGACCTAACACTGGTGAAGGAAATTAGTCAGTGCTAGTTCACAAGTCAGGATATTTCACTCTGTCTTTTTCAGGATGTAGTCCAGTGTATTTCAGGATCAGCAGTGAGCAGGCATCCATTCTTGTCAGATGGCTGCACTGTCAATAAATGTTTGATGAGGTGTCTTGAAAAGACCTCATGGCACTCAAAGGAGATCCTTGCTTTACTGTGTGAATGTTGAACAGGATGTGTGCCATGATGTGTAAGAGTAGTGGAAAAAAAAGCAGAAAGAAAAAAAATTTCATTAGCTTTTTATTAAGGAAATAATGAATTTGAAGCCTCTAGTGATACTTCAATGATAAAAAAACTTTTCAGTAATATGCTCGCATCCTCCCATCCTGTGTTACAAGAGTGGATATAGAGCACTCAGGGATGCTTTTCAGGATTTTGAGACAGTATATATGTCCCTTATGCCAATTTTAGAACTCTCTCAAACTCCCAATCCCAAATCATCAGCTATATGCAGAACTCAGTATCAGCAGCACAATGTTCTTTACAGACCTAAGAGTGTGTAAAGACTGTGTTACTCTGTTTACACAGAGTAACAATGTTCTTTACACACCTAAGAACAGAATTTCCTTAATCACATGCAATTTTTCTCTTCTAGTACAAGTATCTTATTTATTCCCTAATGTCACAAGCCGAATGAATTGACTATTTTTTTTCTATTCCCAAACAGGGTCAAATATAGAAAAAATCAAATTCAATCATGCTTTGCAGTCGAAACCAAACTCAAATAGTATCTCCAAATCTCTTTGTGCTGCCAAATGTATTACAGACAGGGTTTAAGTGACAATGGTACAGATCTTCTATTACTTTTCCTTCAGTAGCATCTTCTCAGTTTGTGTTTGCTAATCCTGTTTATAAAAGATGTGATAGATTCAATCCATGATTTTAAGCAGACAGAAAATACTTGCAGTGGAAGTCACCACCTCACACAACAAATGGTGTTCCTGAGCCATACTTCTAAGGCACCATGGTCCCAGCTGTTGGCAGGGAGGCCAGAAGACAGGATAATGTTGAGATAACCAGGGCAGGCTGCCAAGGAGATTGATTTTTCTCAATACTGCAGCTGAAAATGGAAGAATCAACTGACTGGTGATGAAACAGATTTGTCTGTGCAAATGTTGGTTCCTGTCATTTTTGGAAGTGTCTACACTAAGGACAAGGGCTGGCTCAATGAAAGAGGCTTCATTGGCAGGTTTCTGNACAGCCCGTTACAGTGCTGTGCTTTGGTTTTGTGGCAAAACAGTGTTGATACACTAAATGTTTTGGCTATTGCTGAAAAGTGCTTGTGTGACTTTGAGGTCTTCTATTTTTTGCCCTCTGTCCCCAGAGTGAGTAGCCTTGGAGTGGGTGGGTGAGAAACTGAGAGAAGACACAGCCAGGACAGCTGAATAAAACTGACCAAAAAAAAGAAAAAAAAAATCTTATAGAATAGGATGTCATGCTCAGCAGCAACAGTCTGAGGAAAGGAGAAACGAGAATATTTGTGGTTCTAGTGTTTCTCTTCCCAATTAACTATCAAGTGTGCTGAGGCCCTACTTTCCTGGAAGTGGCTGGACACCTGTCTGCCTATGGCAAGTAGTAAATAAATTCATTATTTTGCTATGCTTGCATGTACAGCTTTTCCTTCATTTATGTGTCTGTGCCTTGATCCATGAGCCTTCTCACCTTCCTTCTATTTCTCCCCATTCTGCAGATATGTGGGTCCTTGGCTGCTGCCTAGGGTCAACCCACCACAGTTGCCTAGTGAACTTGGGACAGGTAATACACCTTTTTAGAAAAGCAAATTGTGATCCCATCCAGAGTCCTAGGATTTCTTCATCTCCTTGTGACTCCTGCTTGCTATGTGTTTTGCACTTACAATCTATTCCTAGCAATTTGAAAACCAACTTGAATTCCTGAAGAGTGGCTACAGGCAACTGAGTCTGCACACACTGCTTTGAACATCTAGCCCTAAGGCTCTGGCAAGTGCACTAAGGCGAGGAATTTTAGAGACAAGATTATTCCTTTTGTTCTTAATTCACTCCATTGGATTTACCAGCAACTATTAGTCATTGTCTGGTCTATATCACACACTGTTCTCCCAGACCCATTCAATGCCAGAGGCACAATGGGGTGAGATAGGGAAAGATGATCAACTCACAGTTTGAAGTGAAATGGCAGGTCTGTTCTTCTGTGGGTTTGGAATAGGCCAGAGTAGAAAATCTGGCTTAGGTGTGCAACATGTGGTATGTTTTGAAATCTGCAGTGTATTCAATTTGAGGAGCAAGGCCTTAATAGCAAGCTTTTTACCTCTTTTTGGTCATTTCTCCATGGACAATATAGTAAATGACTGATTTTAGTGCATATCTAGTCTACTTAATAATATTATTTAAAGCTGTGGGTTATTTTGGGTAATGCTGTTACAGATTTTCAATAGGGAACTGCATCAAACCTGGCCAGATCTTTACCAAGTGCAAACTGTAGTTCATTAGTATATCATTAATAAACCATATAGTGGAACTGATCCCTTATTTTTGTCCCACTGCAAATTGATTCTCCACATGTTTATCCTCTGTCAATGTTGTCTTTAAACTTGTTTATTTAAATGCACTAAACAATTGTTTATTATAAATTTCACATGACATCCTTCTAGATCAACTGTCTGCATGAGTAAATTTGAAATATATGGGTGTGTACACAAACACACGTGTCTGGCTCACACATGTGCCTGGCTGTTCAAGGCCAAGTTTCTGGGAAAAGAAGAGTTTGGAAATCTTACTTTTAAAGCCCTTTCATTACCCTCCATCTTCCCTTTATATTTTTCATACAGTGAAAAGGACCAAGATGACCTCTCTTTAATGCTTAAGGATTCCTCAAAGCCAGTGCAGGGCAGTGAACTAGAGAACTGCTGAAGCAGAATGAACTAGAAAAGGAGAGAAGCACTTGCTTAAAAGTTTTGCTAGATACACTTTATGCAGCACTTATATTACTGCCTGTGTTAATTCCGTATCTATTAACTGCAGTTCAAAAAGGTGATCAAGTAGGGACAGAATGTAACACTGCACACAATCTGCCTACTTCATCAGCAATAGCTCCTAAGCATGAAGTTAAGCATAACTATTTCACTGGGATGTCATTTTAGTGAATATATTATATTTAAGTTTATCCAGAGTTCTAATTTGGTGACTTTTTTTTTTTTTTTTCAATTTGAGGCCAGGGAGTGCTGCGTCAAAAGTCATTTTCCAAGCTAAGGATTTTCCCTTCCCTCCAGTTCACAACAAAGCCATATCCTGTGTTTGCTGCTGTCTGTGAAATAATTAATTAAGGAGGAAAAAAATGTATCTTCTAATTAACACAGGCAATGGAAACAGAATAGTGACACTCCTTAGGGCAATAAGACAGCTAAGTGTTTCTTCTTTACTAGTGTGGGAGACACAATTGTGGAGACAGGGAGGAAAGCTTTCTTCATTGCGCTGGAGGGGGTGTGCACCATTTATCAAGCTGACTGCTCTGTCATATCAGTGGAAGGACCCTGGAGAGCCCTGACCATGAGATTGAAGGTTGGTACCAATTTACTGCAACACAAATGCATTGAACAGGAAAGAGAGAGCTCCTAATCTCTTCAGTTTTTGTACATTACCCTGAAGGCCAGGGAATTAAATGAAACAGTAGCCGGTGACAACTTTAGAGGGTCCTGAATGCATGACAGAAAAAGTATTAAAATAGCTCAATAGTTTTATTTGATACGTGTGTGTTAATCTTACCCCTGCATAAGGAACCAGGTTAGAAAAGAATGTCTCTTGAATATATCTCTCCTCAAGAGAAGGAGATAAGCCTATGGAACTCGGTATCTGTCTGGTTAGAAGTCAGAAGTAACATTTTTTAAAAAAAAACATATAAAATGTTATTTTCAAAAACAAAGAAAGCATGTCCCAGGGTCTTGTCATTTTCTGTTTGTTCATTGACTCTGGCAAACTTGCAATGCACCTTTGATCTTTAGCAGTGCCAGTCTCTGCTAAATCATACAAACAGGAGAATTTGTTGTGTTGGTCAGACCTCCATCCCACTTCCTGCAGAGTCCTTGCACCAGTGTCTCCATAAAACGGTGAAAGAATTCCCCACGCTGCACCAATGGGAGGCAATCAAGATCTTATTGAAACACTTTAGCTAGAGAGTGCTTTAAACATTAAACATCCAATGTTATTTCCTGATTAGTCATTTCTCAGCTTGCATTAACTGTTGCAATGCTATGTATTTATATCAACATAAATGTCAATCCACTAATTAAATCTTGCTTATCACTAATATTGCTGAATGCTGCCTGATATCCTTCTCCCTTCAGAGACTGCAGTGTTGGTTCACAAAAATATGAAAGGAAAACATTTATACAGTATCATCTCCTGTACACATTTAATACTTGTTCAAAACACATGGCACCTTCCTTTACAAGGCTACCCAGAGGAGCAGCTGCATTCCAAGTGCCTCTAGCAAGATATGCATAATAATAATACTACATGGTTATATATAACTGGGAATAAACTTAAGGCATCCCTATATCTTCAATTTAAAGGACTGCTAAAGGCCATCATTTCCCATTTCCTAGTTGGCTGTGGGAGAGTGGAGTCACACAGTAAAAGGACATACACAATTATTATAGCATTACCATTTGCAAACCTAGAGTTAAAGGTCAGTGTGGTTTGCTACTGTAATATTTCCAAGGATTTATAACTTGCCTGCATAAAAATTTGCTCCAGGTTAATATTTTCTACACTGAGTGTTTGTCCAGATATGAATTTTGGTTTTTATTTTTGTTTGTGGCATTAAAAAAAAAAAAGAAAGAGCCTCACTACAGATACAGTTCCAGACCTGGGCTGTTTTAAATTTATGCTCTCTTCTAAACATACACAGTTTAGGCTTTAGAACACCACTTAGAAAGTGAGATGGAGAAAAAGTGAGCCAAAGTTATTTTAGAGTTTGAAAAATAAAAGAAAGAGCAGTAATGTTGACATTATAATATTCAAGTTTTATAGGGCCCTAAGCAGTTGTGTGCCCACATACACGTCATGTACAGAATATTTTATTATTCACAAAAGTGACATGTCTTGAACAATTCCTCTTTCATCACTTGAAAAATAATTTTATTTGTACCATAAGAAATAGTGATATGTTATCTTGGGAAAAACATCATGATTCTCCAAGACAAGTAGCATCTTCCTCCCAAGAGAGCTGCTAGGCAGCTGGGTTTCCAAGCAGTAAAGTATTTGAGCATGTGTTTTCCGAGGGAACCCTCCAGCAGATAAGGCAGGGACTGGCAAGCACTGCAAGTTACTGCCATGCGTTGTGAGGGCTTCTCTAGTTCCTTGGGAAGGTCAATAGGGAAACACCTGCCTCCCCAGGCCTCTGGCTTCACCCTCACCTTCACTTTGATGACTTGTGAGGAATTCCAAAATGTCTCCCCTCTCTTCCCCTCCACCTGAACACATGCAGGTGCCAGTAGAGTCTGAAGCCTCCTTGGCTGTTTTAGCATCTTCTTGGCAGAGTCTCACTGCAAATCAGTTTAAACATTGTGGGTTTAAAATAGTCTTATTTGAGTCAGCTTCCCATGATACTGCTCCTTGCTAAACCACTTTTCTTCATTCAGAATTATCAAGCAGATTAAATAGCTTTTAGTCCTCCCTCTTCTCACCATTGTAGCTTACATTTTCACCATAACATCCTGTCTAAAAGATATGTATCCACACCAGACCGGTGGTCCTAAGAACTGGGAACACATGGGACATCACTTTCAAGCTTTTCCCCATCTAACTTCTTCCCCTGCTGCGTTCTCAACAGAAATTTACACTCAATCGATAAACCCAACCTTTACCAGGCCACATGGCTTTGAAGAATGAACTGGGATGAGGGGCTTCGTGCCTTGAAAGGGAGATCCCTCTGCTCCCCACCCTGATCCCTCACACTGCTTGTACAGGGGAGATAATTTATAGACCTTGGGAGGTTTAAGTCTGTGAAAGTCTCATCTTTTTTGCCTCTCTTTTCCTCTGTTATTGTCATAATCTATTTTTAATCTGTCTTGATCTTCACTGCCTGTGCCTATTTGGATGATAACTCCTCCCCAGCATGGAGTCATTCTCCTGTACACAGTTCTGCCCAGTCTCATGTTTTGGCATGCAGCTGTGGACAGACCTTTAGAAAGCACTTAAGCCCTTTCCTGTCATTTGAAATCACATCTATTTTATGTATGTTCTTATTTTCTTTCACCTCTATGAATTATTTCTTTTTGTGTTTGTTTTATTTTGTCAAATTATGTCACAGAATATTTTCCAAGGGAAAAATGTGCCATTTCCATTGAGTTGCAGTCCCATGAGAATACTAGTTTGTCAAATGTTAGCTCTCTGTACAGCAACTTGGAGTCTTCCCTCATATTAAAATATACCCAAACTTTGAGAAATAGGTTTAAATACTACTGCTTCTAGCTTTAATTAAAAAACAAATGGATAACAGCAAGCCACTAAATTAACTTGCAATAAAATTTGGTCTTACTGTGCTAGGACTTTTCAGCTGTCTTGCTGTGTAGAGTTTCCCATTTTAAACTTTCATTCAACATCAGCCCTGAAGAAATGGTGCTTCCCTTTGTTCCGCTGTAAATTGAAAATCTCTGCGGTGGAGAATTATGATGGTGAAGGTGAAAACTGCTTTTCTTACATTGACTAAATTATTTCCACTGTGTGAGGAGACTTCTGCTTTGTGAAAGCTTGTTGAATCCCTTGTCTAGGCATTTCTGCTGTCCTTAAAAGGTAAGTGGCTTTGTGGCATTTTTTCCCCCCTCTCCCATCAGAGGGATTTTCTTTTTGGGTGTTTTGTATTAATCATTACCCATATTGTAAGATCTAATCCTAAGAAGCTTCCAGAATCTTTAAAAATGCTATCTTTTTGAGCACAAATGCTAAAAGAATCTATTTTAATGTGAGTGCAGCTTCTGATATCCTCAGCTGCAGTGCCCTTTTAGGTAAGAAATATCATGACATTTGATCTACTGTCATAGAAGCGTCTGTGCAGTCTAATTCAGGAGGGGTGAGAGAGATGATAAAATACTTCTTTTATTAGGAAGGATAAGAATTAAATTGCTTTCTACAGAAAATGAAATCATGATAAATGAAGTAATTAGCCACTCAGCTTTTATGTTTTGGGGTACTGAATATTTGGGTACTGCTCATAAGAAGTGGTAGAGACAAAGTTCTTCAAGGGTCTAATCCTGCAGAGGCTGAAATGCTCCTGATTTCCACTGATTTCCTTCCTTCCTTCCTTCCTTCCTTCCTTCCTTCCTTCTTTCTTTCTTTCTTTCTTTCTTTCTTTCTTTCTTTCTTTCTTTCTTTCTTTCTTTCTCTCTCTCTCTCTTTCTCTCTCTCTTTCTCTCTCTCTTTCTCTCTCTTTTTCTCTCTTTCTGTCTCTCTTTCTCTCTTTCTTTCTCTCTTTCTCTCTTTTCTCTCCTGGGGCATTTGTAATTCCACTGTCGGGATGGTGCCCTTTTTCCTATTGTTAAGCAGTAGTTGAAGGAACAGTATATTCACAGAATTCACAAACTTTTTGGAAAACCTGGAACTGTCTGTTTGTTAAGGAGTGCAGTTGATGGACCATTAGTCTTAAAGGTGATTTAGAGGTTTTTGCCTTGGTGTGTACATGCATGGAGGCAGGTTTGGTGTAGGTTGCTGTACACTGGATACAGCAACAGCAAGCAGCAGCATATTACAAGTCCGTGAAAGCTGCTCGATTCATTTAACATTCTGTGCAGTCTAACATTTGCAGATTTAACATGCTGCTGGTCTGACTAATTAGGCAGGGCAGAATGCTGAGCTGAGGGCCTTTGAAGGGGTTTCCAGTGCCTTGCCTCCATAGCCCACTGCTCTGTGTCTGGGAAGCAGAGCCAGTGGGCTGTGCATCCAGCTGCCGGCTGCCAGAACATGCCTGTCACAGAATCACAAAATCACAGAATGATATGGGATTGGAAGGGACTTCTGGAGATCATCTAGTCCAACTCCCCTGCCAAAGCAGGTCCACCTAGAGCAGGTGGTAGAGGAATGAGTCCAGGCAGGTATTAGACCTCTCCAGAGACTCCACCACCTTTCTGGGCAGCCTCTTCCAGGGCTCTGCCATCCTGAAAGTAAAGAAGTTCCTCCTCATGTTCAAGTTCCTCCTTCCTATGTTCAAGTTTGTGCCCATTTCCTCTTGTCTTCTCACTGGGCATTATTGAAAAAAGACTGGGCCCTTTCTCTTGACACTCACCCTTTAAGTATTTATAGGCGTTGGCCAGATCTCCCTTCAGTCTTCTCTTCTTCAGACTAAACAGACCCAAGTCCCTCAGCCTTTACTCATACGAGAGATGCTCCAGGCCCCTAATGCTCTTTGTAGCCCTCTGCTGTACCCTCTCCAGCAGTTACCTGTCCTTCTTGAACTTGGAAGCCCAGAACTGGACACAGGACTCCAGATGGGGCCTCACCAGGACAGAACAGAGGGGCAGAGCTTCAACACCATGCTGCTGCATCTTCCCTGTGCAGGGAAGATTTTTCTTCCTGCACGTTTTTCCCACAGGCTCCAAGGACCTGGGCCTCTTTCAGCTTGAAAAGCTTAACAGGTTGCCCAGAGAAGTAGTAGAAACATCATCCCTGAAGGTGTTTAAAAGATGGGTAACTGGTAACATGGTGTTTAGGGACATGGTTTGGTAGTGGTTTTAGCAATGTTAGGTTGATGGTTGGACTTGATCTTAAAAGTCCCTTGCAACCTAGACAATTCTGAGTCTATGATTCTATGACTCCACCACGGGAAGAGGATGGATCCATCATAGGATGGGACAGGCACTGTTGTCACTGGGTCTAATTTCTTGTTACTGCTGGTGGCCTTTTTGTCTCTTTGTCCTGATCAGGCTCAACCTCTGAAGGAACCAGTGGGCAGTAGTCATTCACTCAGCACTCCCATCTTTCTGGCAACTTTTTGTAACCTTTCATAACACTGTCAAAAGTAGTCTCCAGAGGCTATTATTTGGGGGCAGAAAGCAGGTAGGTGCATCAGGGAAAGCTGAATGAGAAATGACAGCTGCACACAACATATGTCTGCAGGCAAGCTGCAGGATGGTATGTAAGAAACCACATTGCAAATTGGAGGTGTCCCTAGTTAATGAACCTTAATAGGTGTTATGAGGAAGGTGGATTAAAAACACATTGAGCTTTTACCTTCACAAATGAGCTTAAGTGTTTCTGCTCTGATTTATTTCCTTTGTAAAGGCATAGTAGTAACAAGAAGTACGCTGGAAAGCAAGATACTTAACAGCCACTAAATTAGTAGCCATGTTATGGTTTGCAGAGAAAGTGTTTTGTTTATTCAAATTAACCTACAAGTACACAATTTCACAAAATAAAAGCCATCAGCTTTGGTAGGATCAGAAGGAGTGAAGGGGACTTTTACACACTAAGGAACCAGCCCTGTTACTTACTCTGAGGCTTGATAATTTTAAAAAATGTGACAGCTAAAACCCACTGGCACATGCTGCAAAGAAGGATGTGATAAAATAATGCTACTCATCTTCAAGGCTGTCAGTTCAGCAATCAGTACTTCTATTCATCTCCGTGGCCTGCTAACTCAGTGCTACCATGCGATAGATAAACCCTAATCCAAGTGACAGCGTTCAAATCAGAACTGATTTGATTGTTCACATATGATACCACAAGACACCAGAAGCCTAAAGAGTTTATAAAAATGCCTGGATGTCTCTTGTAGGCACACTTCCCCTCAGAATCTCTTCCAGTATAGGATACACCAGCTCTTAAACCCGGGGTAATTTGTAGGTCATGAAAATGCTTTGGTGGCACAGTCAGTTCTTATTATAATCTAACTCTAGCTGGAGCAGGGAACACTCAAAAATAAAATGCAGTTCAGACCTTGTAAAGCCCACCTTTTCTACTTTCAAGTCTCCCTTACAGGAAGTGAAATAAATCCTTTTCTGTCTCTGCAGAGGTGAGACTTGCTCTTGAAGAGATCGAACATGAACACATTTGTTTCCATGCATGAAGCACAGTACATGGGACAGTGGTTTTATGACACATATGTTGATATCTCAAAAATCATCCTTGCTTCTCAGGATGAAACAGAGGTCCTTTCAACAGCAGATGCAACAGGGCTGCCTTTCAAACTTGCGGCAGTAATTAGAATTTTGTGAGTGTTCAGAGGAGTACTAGATTTAGGTTTCTGAACAAGACTCTGATGACACTTGTACTTTGTGGAGATTTCAAAGTTTAGTATGCCTTTCTTATTTATCTATTACCATTCTTCACTAGTGAATCCTGAAGTTTTAACGTAATGTTTAGGAGAATAATTGTTCAAGTAGTTCAAGAAGACAATGGCGATGGAGTAATTAAAAGCCGAATGTGACCTACAGATGCTCAAGATCAAGAATGAAAACTGAACGATTTTTCAAAGAAGTTGTCAAAATGTTTAAATACAGGGTGAAATTATAGGACTTCTAGAGGCAATAGCTTTTCCTTTTTTGTCCAAGTCATTCCACAAAACAAAGGGGAAAGTTCTCTTTGTAGTCTCATGCTAAGGAGAACAGATGTCTCGGTTTAACAAGGTACTTAAGTCTGTGTCTAGTTTTGAGCTCATGAGAAATTCTTTAGTCCTGTGCTTTAAATACTCAGCTGTAGTGGGATACTGAAATGAAGGGTTTCTCTGCAATCAGACACATATACACACACATATTTATTTCTTTACTTAGTTACTTAAATTCTTATTTATTAGTAGGACTGTGTGGTTCTTTTCTTTTTCAAAGGACATGAGTGAGAAAGAAATGCTTTTCTTGTGTGCTACATACCTAAAGTGAATTGTTGAACTTCCAGCTCCTGGTACTACCATGTAGTTTCTATTTTTTCTTTTCATATTGGTTAAAATATGTAACTGGGTTGGGTGGTTTTTTTTATTTTTTCTAACCATGGATTTAGGTGTACATTGAATAATATTTTTCTTATGTCATCCTCAAGAGTATCCTACTTTAAACATGTCTCAACTACAGTATACTTCTTTTATTGGTGCTCTGCTTATCTTCAGTTTTGCTTTTGTTAGTTTGTGGTTGCGGAGCGGATGCTAACAGGGAAACAGAGAGAGGTCTTGGTGAATTCTAATTGGTGTACTGAAATATCACAGCTGTCTTGAAGGAGGGGAAAAGTGGCACATGGAATTTACAAAAGCAGCCTTGGGGAACGTACTTCTCTGAGGCTTCAGTGGAATTTCAGCACTTGTTAAATTTCCTGAGACACTTGTGTGAGCTTTAGACACTTAAAAGTCTTTTAAATTTGATCTTTTGATTTTGTTATAGGTGTTTTTTTCAGTACTTTAGGCCACTTTTATAACTACTGCTATCTCTATACTACATGTAGGGTTAATCCACAATCAAATCATGAATTTACACTGCCCTTGGAAACACACTTCTCACTTGAGAAGTTTGCTTATGTTGGTGTTATCCTCCTCCTCATGCCCAAGCAGCATTGGGCAGCTGTGGTCTCTGTCAAGGCAAAGTGGTTTATCCCAAACAGATCACATTTCACTTGTTCTCTCAGTATGAGAAAGTTTCTAGCCTTTTCCATGTGTATCATCCTGCCCCAAGTTTTGATCTGCCTGCTTATGAGTAACTAATACTTCAGTATTTAGCTCTTAGCACTTAGCAAGTACTAAGGCTTGGGGACTGACATGCAGGCAAAGCCTCCAAATCTGTACAAAGACTAACCCTGCCTACACTGAAGGTTTGTGGTTCATCATAGCACTACCTGCTGCCTGGTCCCACCATACAGATACGCTTAACAAACCAGAAATATTTAACCTTTCCGTGACAGTGCTACCATACCTGAGTACATAATACCTGTTGTGGTGAGTGATTACTTTATCACTAATGAAGAGATCTTACAGGCATGATTTTCTAATTTTAAAATCTTTTAGAATTAATAAAAAATATGAACTGTGGTTATTTGTTAAACATTGTTTTGTTAAAAAAAAAAAAAAAACACCCTGCTTTTGCATTGCTGGTTGAGGTTAAAAAATAACATTAGAGTTCATATAGTTTTTCTTTATTGTTTTATTTGCTAGTAAGAAAAGATATAACCTTGCTGAAAGGGTGACAAACTCAGTTACAGACAGCCAGTACTTGACAGGTTCCATCAGAAAACCAAACAAGGGAAGAGTACGTTTGCCTGCTACCAGCTGTCACAGTATTGAGCAATGAATGTTTGATAGACCTGACCTGCAAATACACACATCCCTGTGAAAGTCAGCTCTAAGTAGTGTCTGGGTTGACAAAATTAACTAGAGGCCTTTGAGGATAATATATATAAATATATATAAAATACTTATTTATTTAGGTGTCTCTTGATAGAACCACACCAGTAAAATTTGAAATATAACTGCATTCTTGCTAAATGAGATGTGATGGAAGAGTCAGCTGTGGTCTAATGGCAGGTAACACTGCTGAGGCTGGTGCCACTGTGTCCTTTTACAACAGCAATTGACTTGGGCCATGCTATTCACACCATGAATATCTCTTTCATTCTCAAAAAAATCACAACGAATCTTGCAGATAGGTACAACCTGGTGAAGCTCTGAAAACACCCTTTTTTTTTTAATAGCTTTGTTGGACTTTTTGCTACAAAACAATATCACAAAGAGCAAGAAAAGCAGTTAGAATTGTCCAACTTCAGCAAATATTTTGTATACTCAAAGAGTAGTAACATTTATGCTAGGTAAACTTTTATCATGGCAGGGAAAAACTCCTTGTGAAGACAGTTTCTTCTGAGCAGCAGATCCTGGGGTGCGTTATCCCACCTCATTGTGGTCAAGAAAGGTTCCTTGCTTTCTCTTCTGTGACTGTTGCTTTTACCCACTCAGGGAAGATCCTTATAAAGCTATGTCTCTAATATTAGAATGCAGGTGCTAACAGTGCTTCAAACTGAAGGAGATGCTAACAGTGGACAGAGCATATGATTTCTTGACCTAGTCACACTCCTGGGCTGCAACCCTTTGTTCTCATTATTTTGTTTTTCTTAGCTACAGCCAGCATATAAAATAACAATGAAGATGTAACACAATGAATAATGATGGGTAGCACAAAGGACATTAATGTTGAGCTGCTTCTGACTCTCCTTCACCGTTTCTCTTTTTTCTAGGAGCTCAGTGTTTGAGCAACCAGTCCTACATATTCTATAGGCCTTCATCCCTCCTACTTGTATTGAGATAAGCTTTACTTCGGAGGGAAAATACAACTGAGTATTGGATCCTCTATTGTGCCAAAAGTAGGCAAGAGAGTAAGATGCTCATGCTCCAATTCAGGGAAATTGATACTTAGAATCATAGAATCATCCAGGCCAGAAGAGACCTCCAAAGGTCACCTAGTCTGATGTCCCCGCAGTCTCAGGGACACCCCCAACTAGACCAGGTTGCCCAGGCCCTTGTCGAGCTTCGCCTTGAATATCTCCAGGGAAGGGGCCTCAACCACCTCCCTGGGCTACCTGTGCCAGTGTTCCACCACCCTCAGAGTAAAGACTTTGTTCCTAATAACCAATCTAAATCTGTTCTTCTCCAACTTAAAGCCATTGCCCCTTGTCCTGTCGCTGAGGGCGTTTGTAGACAGACCCTCCCCAGCCTTTCTGTAGGCCCCCTTCAGGTACTGGAAGGCTGCAACTAGGTCTCCTCAGAGCCTCCTCTTCCCCAGGCTGAACAACCCCAGCTCCCTCAGCCTATCCTCATAGCAGAGATGCTCCAACTCCTTGATCATTTTTGTGGCCCTCCTCTGGACCTGCTCCCTCAGTTCCATATTCTTCCTACATTGAGGGCTCCAGCCCTGCACACAGTACTCCAGGTGGGGTCTCACCAGAGCAGAGTAAAGTGGCAGAATCACCTCGCTGGATCTGCTGGCAACACATCTTTTGATGCAGCCCAGGATGTGATTGGCCTTCTGGGCTGCAAGTGCGCACTGCCTGCAATATCAATTATTTAATCAAGTATTTACTATACTTACCAATAGACATATTTTTGCTTTAACTCTCTCATCTCTGACTCAATTTTTATGTCTGCAAAAAGAAAGAAAATTAGATTTCTAGTGTTTAAATTACAAAAATGTCAGTAGGCAAAGTTGGTGAGAGAACTTTTGTCATTGTCTCATTACAGTGGCTGATATAGTGAGAAATAACAGATGAGTCCTTTTGTAAGACAGATCTGCAGCTGGTCTGTTTTTTTTCCAAACATGTCAGTTAATCTACATAGCAGATATGAACTTTCCTTACAAAACTTGCTGTGCTAATAATGTTCTCACATTGTTACAGCTATGAGTACAGAATCACTGCTAGAGATGATAACAGCCCTTCTGATTTAAAAAAAAAAAAAAAAAGAAAAAAAAAAGAAAGAAATAATACCATAAATATAGGATGTCTGATCCCTTGTCTATAAAGAAAAAATCTTGTGTTTAAAATAAGAACAAACACATATTCACATGTTTTGTTGCACTTGAGTATTGTAATCTGAGAAAATCAAGATCTTAATTCTCTGAGTCTTTCTGACTATCAGAACTGCCCACCCAATGCCATATGATTTAATTCAAAACATGTATTTCTGTCTTGGGAAAAGCAGTAGTCAAGGGCTACTATCTTGAGCTATGTTTCAAAATTTGAAGGATATTAATATGAATGAATTCGTTTGTTAATGTCATCTATATGTCATTGTCCTGTGAGACCTTTCTTCAGCTGCTGAAGCCAGAATGCAAGTGAACTGTTTGGTGCAATTCCACTGAAGTCAATGGCGGTACACTTTCCTCTCTTAGGATGTTATTATTTAGTATGCTATCTGATTAGATGCCTCTTTCTTTTTATTTTGCTTACTTCTCATGTGAAAGGTTGGGTTTTCTTCTCCATGGTTACAATGAGAAGTTACATATATGCATGAGCATCTGGTTTGTCACAGATAGAGAAAAAAAATTGTCCCATAACCCATCCCCATGCAAACATGATTGGATTTCAGTGCTGAGTATCAGGGAGAAACTTGGTGTCAAAATTGTTTTACATCAATGCCTCTTTTCTATATCATAATGAGGGGATAATAAACTGCAATAATAAACTTCAGGGGCTTTGATAATACAGTCTGCAGGTGGCTAGTAAGGATAAGTGATCTGGCCCACTGCCTGGCCTGGCATTTGCTTCAATAGTTCAGTTTTGGCAGCTTTTCCCAATCTGAGATTAACGTCTCCCCCTTCCCACCTCTGATTTAACCTTTAAATAAATGTATGCTAATGAAAGATTAGATATTTGAGTGAAGATTTAAACTACTATTTTTTTTTATAGGCCCATTTCCAGGTTAACCTTTGCACTATGATTCCTAGTGCACAGTGGTACTACTTTTCTCTGGCTGCAGGACCAGGCTACATTATTTTCTAAGTGCATTTTAAGAAAGCTATTGAATTGTACTGTAGTTTTAGTAATTACATCATACCAGGAACAATATATTTAGGCTCTGTTGTTCAAAACTCAGGCTTCCTTGTACTTTGCAGAACATCAGACTGGTGTAAGTAAATGCATGCTGTGAACTATATTTACTGGACTATTGAGGTTGTATTAAAAGGACACAATCTTGAAGCACTGCTTATTTTGTATGAAGAGGAGTATAGACTAGGTTGGGTGATACACTCTCACATGGGCTTGCTTTGTAGTTCTTTCAGTTGAGACTGCATGTGCTGTGGTTTTCTCCTCAGTGGAAAAGCAGAGGTACTCAAACTCTACAGCCATTTTATAGCAGAGAGGTACTTAGCCCACAGCCAATCTCGCAGTGGAGACTGACAGACGGTTAACTTCTGATAGAAGAGGCCTAATGCAGATGTCTCTTTCATTGGTAAAATTGCATCAGTTCAGGCTGATTTACCTGTGTTTCACCACTGTACAAATGAGCTATGAATTTGACAAACAAATACATACCTTAAATTATAATAATAATCAATATACCTCTATGATATAGGTAAGTCCTTATGTATTATGAAGTATAGTTAAAACATTTGCAATTATAATTAATAATAAATACTCCAAAGCTGTGTGCATGCAGCCCAGAAAGCCAGCTTATCCATGGCTGTATCAAAAGAAGCATTACCAGCAGGCTGAGGGAGGTGAATCTACTCCCCTACTCCGGTCTGGTGAGACCCCATCTGGAGTACTGCATCCAGCTCTGGAACCCCCCACATAAGAAGGACATATACCCATCAGAGTGAGTCCAGTCAAGGAATGAATGAAGTGAATCATGAAGTTGATCAGAGGGTTGGAGCATCTTTCCTATGAAGACAGGCTTCATGGGAAGAGTTTGGGTTGTTCAGACTGGAGAAGAGAAAGCTCCAGGTAGACCTTATAGAGGTCTTTCAGTACTTAAATGGGGCCTTCAGAAAAGATGGGGAGGGACTCTTTGTGAGGGAGTGTAGTGACAGGATGAGATGGGCAGGGACACCTCCCACCAGACCAAGTTGTTCAAAATTCCATCCAGCCTGGCCTTAAACACTTCCAGGGATAGGGCATCCACAGCCTCTCTGGGCAACCTGTTCCAGTGCCTCACCACCCTCACAGGAAA